>OZ025240.1:71880342-72000342 GCA_964019155.1 Osedax fenrisi | reverse complement strand
TATATATATATATATATATATATATATATATATATATATATATATATATATGTACCTATAGGTATATTCATATGAATATTATTTACACGCATGCGCATATATATACTGCTTCATTCGCTTACAGTATGACATATATGATATACATTATATGGAATAAACACAATATAGAAATATGAAAGCATTAATATGCATGCCTGGAGGTATGAAATGCGAAGAATTCATTCTCTGCCATGCTCAGATTGAAATTGATGCTGGGCCGGGTATTAAGGTATACTTTAAAATGAAATATAGTTATTAAAGTAAAAGTTATAAAACTGTACTTTAAATTAACAGATATTACATTTGAATTTAGTTTGCCTACAAATCGTATCTATTCTCGGCTCCCTTGTAGTATTCAGTTATATTCCCGTCGCTTGATATACTTCCCTAATACCCGGCTATTAATTGCATACCATATATGGTAAACGTAGATGTTCTATTCCTTCCTTTCATAAACTACTATATTAGTTTATTATAACATCCCACATGAGTTATATTACTATTATTATCCCCTATTACCCTAGGGGAAAGGTGGATAGTAGTGACAGTTTTGAATATATTGCAATAACTCTTAAACTATTGATCCTCTATATAACGTTTTTTATATTGTATATAAATTAATATTATCTAAATAATTGTTATTAACATTTTTTAATATAATCGTTAACACTTGAGATAACGAGGGTGTCATTACTATACTCCAATGCGGGTAGTAATGACACCCCGAGGGTAGTCGTGACATGTTGATCATAATTTATCGTAGAAATATTTCCAATAATAATAAATTAATATTAATTATATTTTCTTGTAGATATTAAATTCATCTTTAGTATAATTTTCTATTTTCCATTAAATATCAAGGAATTAAAAATAAAAATACTTTTATAAAAACTTATTACGTAATTTTTTAAGAATATATTCACAAAATCGATTAATTGATTTAATTTATTTATATTGAAAATTAAGGAAATAAAAAATACATATGTCAATAAAGCTTGTGAATACCCACAACTTTCGTATATAAATACATTTAATTGGACTTGTGGTTTTTGAGATACGTGGGGTGTCATTACTATACACCTGTCACTATTATCCACATTTCCCCTACTCTCCTATTATTTTCTTGGACGTCAGATATTGAATTATTGCTACTTTCTATACAAATAGATTATAATCTCTAACTTATACTTTCATGCTATCACCTTGATGGTAATGCTTTTAGGTCATCTAGTGCTATGCTATACGATGGAGTCATATTTCGGTTCTACCATATATATACTTAACAACTTAGCATTTAGAAAATAAGATATAATTAATAATATTGTTAGCTATTAATAGCATTCTTATCTATTTTATGCGTCATCTCTTTCTAAATCTTCTGTATGCATGATATAGTGTTCGTCACGTCGAACACTATATCACTATAGGTGTCCTCATTAAACCCATACTTCGCATTATTATATAACATTATAATATACTAATGATTACTACCTATTTGTAGTTCTGATTAGTGACTGTGTATCACCCCGTATCACCCCGTATCACCCCACCCCGTAGGCTGTACTAGATGGTCAAGATAAGGTAGCATGCGATGACCCTAATGGTCTTATCATTAACCTACTTACAGTAATCGAGTGCATTCAACGTATGCACAAATCTCTCGAATATTTATCACGTTAGTAATCCAATAGACCACTCTGTGCACTTCACATAGATTAGGATGTGGTAGAGTATATAGGATAGGTATCGATGATACTTGAGATAATCGGTTATATTTGTATATACCTAATTAATAGACTTTTCCGGAGTAAATGAATAATATTTATTTGTATAATTTATATATTTAATAATAATAACATGCTTATTATTTAATACAACAATGGTAAATATTGAATAACTATAAAATAAATATTTTAAATAGTAATTATTTCATATATTTTTGTTATTATAAGTTTTATATTAATCAAATATATATTAAACTACAAATTACATAGATACTGTAGATGTGGACGTATTTTATAGAGATATAAGACCATATTTATCAGGGTTAGTATACATAAGATTAAACGTAAATATATATTAGTTCTTATCTTAATAATCTATATATTTTAATCTATCATATTTACTATAAATATGTTTTCGATAAAATATGTCGTCTATGACATTCATATATAGATGTATTTAAAAGGCTTCAACATATTATAACTATTATAAATATTTATATTTATAATATATATATATTTTCGTTGTAAATAAGATCAAATTATATATTTAAATATTGTATATATAAGTGTACAAAATCAATTTATGTGTTCATTTTAAACTTGGTGATTGTTTCAAGAATGTCCGATATTCAATTCAATTCAATTCAATTTATTTTAAAGACTCTTTGTGCCATAGCAATCAAGCGTCTAAAGTAAAAACAAAAAAAATATAACGGAACATAAAAGAAAATAATAAACTAATAATAATATAAATAGGAATACAAAAAGTACTCAACATTAATATAAATTGTAAATAAAATTGTAGATATTGATAAATAGTGATACAAAAAAATTATCAGGGAAATGCAATAGTAAATAGATATGTTTTTAATAGAGATTTAAAAGAGGTGGTGGATTGAGTGGAGCGTAGATTATGTGGTAGTTTATTCCATAGATAAGGGGCCGATATGTGCCATGCACGAATATTAGTGGTATGAAGATTAAGCTTAGAGGGTAGATGTAGAAGGTAAGAAGTAGTTGAATGGAGAGAGATAGTGTGAGTAGGAATAGAGATTAAGGAAGATAGATATTCAGGTCGGTTGTGGTGAAGAGAGTTATGAGTTAATAGAAGAACTTTAAATATTATTCTAAATGTTATTGGTAGCCAATGCAATCTATGTAAATATGGGGAAATATGTATTTGGGAAAAGCGATCAATTTTAAAAATTGATCGTACTAACGCATTCTGTAGTATTTGTAATTTTTTAATTTGATAGCCAGGTAAGGAGAAAAGGAGAATATTGCAGTAATCGAAAAGCGGTAATATGAAAGATGAGGCGAGAGTTATAGAAACACTTAGGGAGATGGAGTTACGGATAAGACGGAAAGAGTGAAGATGAAAGTTTATAGAGCGAAGAAGATTTGAGATATGGCGATGAAAAGATAAAGAACTATCGAAATAAACACCAAGATATTTAACATTATCAGAATATAAGATATTATGATTGTTAACCATGATAAATGGTGGGACTGTTAATGGGCGTCTGGGAGAAGGGAGGTGAAGAAATATAGTTTCTGTTTTATTGTGATTCAGTGATAGAGAGTTATTTGAAAGCCAAGTATGTATAGATTTAATACAGTTAGACATAAGATTGGGAGCAAAATTGATATCAGAAGTGCATTTTACGTTAAGTTGTATATCATCAGCGTAGGAGTGGACTGATATAAGGGGAAATTTAGAAATGATATCAAAAATAGGAAGTAGATAAATATTAAAAAGAATCGGTCCTAATACAGAGCCTTGGGGGACTCCGTAAGAAATATTTCTAGGAGATGATATGTGCCCATTGATAAGAATAGAAGAAGTACGATCATAAATGTATGACGTAAACCATTTAAGATATATGTGGACATACCTTATTTATTTAACTGTCTATTCTAAAAATTCAATATATACTTATAAGTATAGTTAATACATATCATTGCATGTCATTCAATATACCTAAATATATAATAAATATAATGTAATGATGTTAAATCATGTTATCCGTGAGAGAGCCTATATATAGGATCCTATAGGATAGTATATATAGTACTATATAATACTATATATAGTATAGCGATGACTACACATAAATACCATGGCATTAGGTGCACCCTATACAGTAATAAATAATGCAACAGTCATTGATCATAATCAATAATTATTGATCTATTAAAATTAAATATATACAAATATTTGTTAATTCTCTATAATTTTCATATGTAAAGTTTTTCTGTAGGATCAATGATATTGAGATGTAACAACCCGCCAACATTAGGTAATCTACAAAGTTCGGGTAGCTTAACCTATAGATCACCTATACCACTATTAGTATAAATGGTATATCTATGGATAACTTCCATATATATGGGAAACAATCAATTTGATACATAATAAAACATACCTATGAAAGGACCATAGTTAAAGGAGATGAGTGTATCTTATGAAAGATACTGATGATGATAATCGGTGTATTAAGCACTAACATATATGTCCATAGGTCCACTTATAGGGTCATGTAGACCCCTTCGCTCGTGCGGGAATAACATAATAATAAGATAACAATAATACGATAACAATCATATAATGATAAAACGTTAACACGACACAATACTAATAATTAGGAAGGTTTAGAGAATAGAGGTAGAGAGAAAAGAAGAATCAAGCTTTATAAATATTTTGTGGGATCTAAAAGAATGTATAGTATGAGGGAGGGGGTTCCATATGGTGGGACCGGACTTTTTCTAATCTCTAGAATGTAGTGAAGTTTTACTAGAGTTTCGGGATATAAGGGTAGGAGCATTTTGGTAACGAATAGAAGTTAATATTGTATGTTTTGTATTATATCAGACGTATAACTAGGGGTGAAAGAATATATTCATATATGGATTATAATATAATTATGCTCTCTATATATAGAGAGCACAAGTAATGACATAATAAATGAAAATTAACCAATATATGTGTTATATAGATATCAGTATATACAGCATATAAACAGCACATGGAATTAAATAATAGGAACCAGTGACTCATTATTATAATTAACATTACTATAATATGTATAGGTATAATATAACAGTTGTACACATATTATATAGGATATTAATATAGAATATTAATGATCACTGTAGTAAATATATATATATATATATATATATATATATATATATATTATATAATATTTAAGTTAATCTATATTAATTAAATTGTATTTATAAATGTAAAGAATCGGTGGAGACAAATACAAATACAAACAAGGATTAATATTTAATGGAGTCAATGATAATAAACCTATGAAAGTTAGTTATTAAATATTTGTAAATATTAATTATTTATTAAAATAAAACTTAATTCTATGCAAAATAGTGTAGATCAATTAAATGTTTTATATACCTTATTAACATAATTGTAATAAGTAATATATATAAAGTATATCAAGTTGATATTATCAACCCATGCATATGCTTTTCCTATTTCAGATCCCCCCTCCATGTGATTTATAATATCCAATCAAAATAGATCAGTGTTTACTTTTATATTTATCGTAAGTTGTGTGTGTATACACAACTTATAGGTTTATCATTAATATAAAATAATGATTCATGATTCACCTGGATTATATTCATATTTATTAATAAATAAATATTAGATAATAATTTACACTGTTATTATATAATAAATATAAAGATTACATATTTAAGATTAAATATAAATTTAATATTAATATTGATATATAAATTCAATTATAAATAAAATGCGTGCGTTATTTAATTCATTAAATCTTTATTAAATATTTATATTTTATATTTTTAGTGGATATTATAATACTACACTTATTTTTACCACTCGTATTTTAGGAGGTCGGTAGGTATTGAAGGGGTCGATATTAGGCACATGTATACATGTTGATATAATTGTATTAATACAATTGATACGAATAAGTAGGGGGTCGCTATTGTATATATCAAATAGTTACCCTCTACTTATTCGTGTATAAGATATTGATACCAATACAATTATATCAACAATTTAAAATAGAATAATTATTCAATGCCATGATATTACCTTTTTTACTACTTATAAAATTTCAAATAAATATATTGAATATTGAATGTTATTACAAATAGTCATTCAGGGGTCTGTAATAGGGGACTTTTCCCTTCACACACGCATACTTAATCACTTAATAACTAACTTATTAATACAAATATATACTCTTAATATATATATACAGTCAAAGCTCGATAACTCAACATTAACAGGACGTAGTTTTCATGTTGAGTTAGCGAGTATGTTGAGTTATCGGATGTATAAATTAATGACTGAATATATTAATTAATGTTTTGTTCACATAAATGCATTCAAAATAGTACTCGTATGATAATATAATAATTGTAATTGTATTTTTACGTTTATATATTTATATCCATATATTATTAAATAAAACCATGTTGAATAATGTATGTTGAATTATATTTGTTGAGCAATTTTATTACATGTAAAAGATACGAATCCAACAACATATGTTTGTGATATTTTGATTTTTCATAAATGTTGAGTTATCGGATGTATATATATATACATGTAATGTATATAGGCTAGGATTATAAAAACGATGTTGAGTTATATGTATGTTGAGTTATATTTGTTGGGTAATAGGGTTTTTGTTAACATGTAAAAGATACGAATCCAACCAAATATTTTATGGATGTTGAGTTATCGGCATGTTGAGTTACCGAGCTTCTACTGTATATATATATATATATATATATATATATATATATATATATATATATATTAAAATAATTGTAGGCATACATCATAGGTTATAATATTTGCAATACATGTAATGATATTACGATAGAACATTACATTTAATTAAAATATATAATAATCAATTAAGTATATACACTATATATATATACATATATATATATATATGTAATAATTACTATTTGCAACACCGTATACGGTAGTATACTATAGTATACATTGTCAACGACAATTTATTTAACGGTGTTTTGTATTATCATTACGTACAAAGTTGCGTAATAGGATTACATAATGCTACTAGATCTTATATCATTAATGCATTTTAAATTAATTAATTGATATACTTGTAAGCGTATGTATAGTATATATATATATATATATATATTACGTGCGTATTCGTATTTGATAGTATTTATTCGAATGGGATAGTGTGTATTCGTATGTGTACGTATGTATGTGTGCGTATATATGTGTACGCGTGAGTTTATGTGCACAAGTGGGTATATATACATACACACTTGTGCACATAAACTCACGCGCACACATACATACTATACATACTATACATATATATATATATAGTGTATATATACAAGTGCACTTATGTATACACGCGCATATATATGTATGCGCGTGAGTGTGTAGGTGTGAATGTAAACCTGTAAACCAATGGTTTATACACTTCTTATACTTGGTATATATACTATAGTAGACAGACGTGTTAGAATGAACACACACACACACACACAGTATGTAACACACATACCTACACACGATACCGATGATACCTATAGGTATATAGTATATAGTATATATACTCCCATAGATAAATGGAGCCAGTGCCGCACAGAGCTGTACACTACAATTATTCGATGCAGGACTTTCCATTGTGCACGAAGGAGGTATTACGTCATTAGCACTGCAGTATTCATCACTGTGTTATGCGCCATGATTCATACATATATTATTACTATATTATTACTATATTATGTATAGATATATAGCTAAGAATTATAGCCTATGACTATAGTCATTATAATTAACACTACAGTGTTAATATTATTAGAATATAAATAGTAGGTTTATTATGTTACCTATGTTACCTATGTATGTTTATTTTATGATTATTTTATAAGTTCATTAACATATATTTAACCTATCCATGTAGGGTAATAGTAAACTCGGACCAGGTAAACTCGGACCACTTTTGAAATAAACTAGGAATACTTTTGAAGAAAACTCGGACCACTTTTATGTTTTAACCAATAATATAGAAGTATACTATATATAATTATTTTAAACTGGTCCGAATCTTCTTCAAAGGTGGTCCGAATTTTATTTAAAAAGTGGTCCCAGTTTACCTGGTCTGAACTTTCTTGTATTCATTATGTATACATACAAGTTGTTTATATATAACTCTTATGTATCTACTACATATAGGGGAAATATGGGTAATGTGGCCATGCGGGTAATGTGGCCACTTGGCGTATCTCATAAACTATAAGTCCAATCAAAAAAAAATATATACATGCAATATGCGCATTGGTAAGCATTGTTCAAATAAGTAAAAATAATTTGTATATCTATTAATAAAAAAAAATAATGTAAAAAATACAAAAAAATCGATTTACTTTTTAAAAAATTGAAATAAAAGTTTAGTAAAACATTTATTAAATCACTAATATATAATATAATTATAAATGATATTTTTGAGAAATTATAAATAAAAAAGTATAATAAATTATATTAACATAATAATTTTTATTTTTAAATGTAATCAATATTACTTTACTATACATCTTTATTTTAATCTATGTATACTTAAACTTATATGTTATTAAAAAGAAAAATTAGTTTTGTATTTTAAATTTTTTAAATTAATATTATATTACCTATAGGTATATATATTAAAAATGATAATTTGATATAGTAAAACATATCATATATATTTAATGTAGGTTATAACCTACATAGATATGTAATATAATTTAATATAAAATATTAGTAATATAATTTACTAGATTTAATATAAAATATGAGTAATATTATTTACTAGTTAATATAAAATATGAGTAATATTATTTACTAGTTAATATAAAATATGAGTAATATTATGTAGGATAATTACTCATTTTTATTTTGTATAACTAGTAATATTACTAGTTTACTATAAATATGCGTCGTATTTGGCACCCAGTCTTTACTCATATTTATACCGATTTACGAGTATATTTACTCGTTTATTTTTCTCAGTGTATTATAGATTATTAATAATTTTAATTAATTTGTTACAGTGTATCTACTCTACCTATTTAATTAGAATATGCGTTGATTATTTAATAGGTATATGATACACTCTGTAATACACAGTGTATATACATGCTACCATGTAAACAAATAACTATGTGTTATAACAGTATACTTCTATAGAAGACTGCAGTCTATTGCATTTATAAATGGTATATTAAATATATAATTTATAGATTAGAATAAATGTTAGAAATAAATATACCTAATTACTTTTTTATTATCTTAAAATTAATATAAATTATATACAAAGACAGAGGAACATTTCTAAATTCGATGTTAGAACACATGCTTCCTTGTCACCGAGAGTTTATAGAATATGTTAGAAGTTCACCGAATATCAGACAATTTGGTACGTGTATTCAATATGTATAAATACATTTTACATTATAATATGTTTTAAGTATTTAAATGGATTTAAATTTATTTATTTATATAGTAAAACATGTTCATTTATTTATTGTGGTTTGATTATAAAATATCACAGTTAAAGAGAAGGGAAACATAACCCTGACTGCAACTTTTCAACAGGCTTTAGACTCTATTCGAGACTTTAGGACGTTTCATATTCAACTCGTTACGAAGTTAGCTACTAGAGTAGTATATATATGTATATATATATATATATATATATATATATATATATATATTTGTTATTTGTTATTTTATTTGGTGGAGTCCTTTCATCCCATCCAGGAACTTATATGAAGTTTTCACTTATAACCATATATGGCTCTAATGTCCCTTCGAAGCCGCTCTCATGTTAAGGCATCTATGGTTTTAACGAGAGCCGATCATTTATTTATACATAAATTGTGTAACACAATTATATAAGATCACTTCTAAATAATATTGTAAGACCCATTTTATAAATTAATTAATGGTCCGGACCAGGCTCGAGCTCATGTCCTACTACTTGTGTCTCTGACGCCTTAGCCACTGAGCCACACAGGCAATTATATATATATATAATATATATTATATATATATATATATTTGCTATGCTATGGTATACCATGCATGGTACTATGAATAGTACTTATATAAATAATTATTTATATGTAGGCCTATATACATTATATTTAGAAAATAAATACCTACTCCTACTTTTATATTTTGTTCTAATATTATTTATTGAATATTAGTTAAATAAATATTATATATGTACCTACTCATTGTAATCGTAATATAATTGTTTAAATTAATTAATTAAGTAGGGGAAATTAACCGAATACGGACAGTGCCCGAATACGGACACTCTCTGTATCTCAGAAACCATAAATCCTACAAAAAAATGTTTAATGAATAAAATATTCATAATTATAAAAATAGTCTAACAAAGTATTTTTTATTTTTTTTATTATTCAAAATAATTCTGATATAGACTGATTTTTTTATTACGTTTTAAATTTATGAAAAAAAATGTCAACTTACCTTCTCAAGATTATACAAATGTATCGATATAAAATATAATACAATATTATTAAAAAATAAAGCATTCTAAAAATTGTATTTTTAATTTCTATATTTGTTATCAAATATTCATTAAGTTGGAAGCATATATCTAGAGGTCATATAAGTTCCTAATACGGACACTCTAAATGTCTTAATACGGACAACCTATAACCAATCAGCGCGCAGCGTATGAACAAATCTGATTTTCATAAAAATCGCGTGCGTTATAATATTAATACATCCAATAAAGCTAATTCTAAAAAATTATTATTTAGATACTTAGGGGAAAGTCCCCGATTACCGACCCCCTCCTAATACCGACCCCTTCTCGTATCTCAGTAACTATAAGAGATATCAAAAAATAATATATACATGAACTGTTAGTAATTTAATGATAAATATGAAAACGTATTTTTTAAAAAAAAAATATTTAATCCTACAATTGTTATTTGATAAAATGTAATATTCTGTTTTATTTTTTTTAATATTTGAATAATAACTTTTTTTAAATCATTGTAAATACTTTATTAATTAAAAGAAAACTTGATTTTGTACATAATATTGTAGAACAATAAAATGTTTATAACTATTATAAAAATAATTGAATTTGAATAACTATTAACAAATATATCTTAATTATAGCAACCCATATTATTTTCCTATTACCGACCCCCTAAATTACCCTAATACCGACCCCATGTGATTTATAATATCCAATCAAAATAGATTCGTACTTTACTTTAAAATATGTCGTAAGTTGTTTATGTATCATTGATATAGATTTAGGATTCATAATTCCAGTTGATTATATACATACTCATTAATAAATAAATATTAAATAATAATATACACTATTTTAATATAATTACTATAAAGTTTAAATTTAAATTTAATATTACTATTAAAAAATAAATTCAATAAAAAATAAATTACGTCAAGTTATAATTAATTATATGTATGTATATCTACTATATTTATTGGATATTATAATACTACAATTATTTATACTACGATTATTTTAGGGGGTCGGTAATAGGGGAAGAGGGTCGGTATTAGGCACATGTATCCGATTACCGACCCCCCTGTTTATTCTTGTAAATATAATTATATCTAAAATTTAAAATAGCCAATTTATTCATTGCCATAATATTACCCTAATTACAAAATTTCAATTAAATATATTTAATATTGAATAAGTTATTACAAATAATCATTTAGGGGTCGGTAATCGGGGACTTTCCCCTACATTATATTATTAATTAAAAAATAATAAAAATAAATAAATTATTAATATATTATAATACTAATTAAATTATAATATATTATTTATAAAATTAATTATACATAACGTAATTGTAATTTGTCTGATTGTTCATCAATAATATATAGTTTATCTAATGGTATATAGGGTGTCCGTATTAAAACACAGGGTGTCCGTATTCGGACATGGGTACCGAATACGAACACCCCCGTTATCTATGGAATTAAAATATTAAATAAAATTTTAAAATTACAATAATATCTATAATCATATAATATCAATATATGGTAATTTTTGAATAAAAGTATTGAGTCATAAAATATTAAGACCATTTATTGTTAAAGTGTCCGTATTAGGTTACTATCCCCTATATAAATATATCTAAATATATATTCTATATAATATTTTTTTTAAATACAAAATAATTACAAACTATTACAATAATAATAATTGACATATAATATTATATTATTATATCTATTAAAGGGGTATCCCACTACCAGAATTTCCTGAAATAGTGTCCAGAAATGGTAACAACAAAATAATTTTCTAGCAAGTTAACTATAATTGTAGTGGGAACCCCCTTACTTTCCGGCAAATTGCCGGAAATATAGTAACTTGAAAGGGGATATCCCACTACAACTTTCTATAGAAAATTACTTTATAGAAAACATTTCCGGAAATACTGGTATGAGATACCCACTTTATATCAGTTCATATTTAATAATATGAATACTATTATATGACTATATTAGTTTGTTACCTACATTTGTAGATTTATTGTGCTAATGGCCGACAGACACTCTAAAATAGACACATCAAAATCAATATCTGAAAGAGGAACAGGAGGTCAAGGTTTTATTAATAAATAACTGCATCCTACATACTGTATACGTGTTACCATAGAGAACGAAGTGACCACTTCGTTCTCTATGCGTGTTACATATAAACACACATGTATATTGTTATTTTATACTGACTAATACCAACCTATATATTATCCAATTATAAAATATATACATTTTATATATATAACATATACACGATTATTATAATTAATACATCCATCGTATATCTATATTTAACAGAATTGATGAATTTTTTGAAAGAAGTAAGAAACGATACAAATTAAATAAATTAATTTTATTTATTATTTATATAACTTAAATATATATCCACCACTCTCTATATATATAATTTAATATAAATATGTTATAAAAATATAGAATATTATAAACAAAATTTCATAAATATTTAATTTTATATTTATAGAAATATATTTTACTGTAAAATATAATATATTATATAGTTGAAATATACCTAATAGTGTTGTAATTCAAATATTCATTAGGTGAGAATATATAGGGGAAAGTAACCGAATACTGACAGTGCCCGAATACGGACACTGTCCGTATATCCTACAAAAATATGTAATGAATAAAATATTCATAATTATATAAATAGTCTAAAAAAGTATTTTTTATTTATTAATTATTGAAAATATTGCTGATATATCCAATAAACTGATTTTTTTATTACGTTTTTAAATTTATGAAAAAAAATGTCAACTTAAAATTTTCTTAAGAATATATATATTCATGTATACAAATGTATCGATATAAAAAACATAACGATATATTATTAAAAACTGAAGCATTCTAAACATTATATACATAATTTCTATAGGCTTTCTATATACCTATTTTTTATCAAATATTTATTAAGTTATAATCATATATCTAGATGTCATATAAGTCCCTAATACGGACACTATATATTTCTTAATACGGACACCCTTTAACCAATCAACGCGCATCGTGTGAACTATTCTCATTTTCATAAAATCGCGTGCGTATAATATTAATACAACCAATGAAGCTAAATATAATAATGTTATTATTTAGATACTTAATTTACTTAATTTAGATACTTTAGATACTTAATTTAACTCGTATTATTAATTACTAAAATAACAAAAATTTAATAAATTAATTACTAATTAAATTATATTAAATTATTAATAAAATTAATTATAACTAATATAATTATAATTTGACAGATTGATTCATCAATAATATAAAGTTTATCTAGTAGTAAATAGGGTGTTTATATTATAACACAGGGTGACCGACGGACACTGTCCGTATTCGGACATGGGTACCGAATACGGATACCCCGTTATCTATGGAATTAAAGATTAATAAAATTTTAAAATCACAATAATATCTATAATTATATAATATTAATAAATAGTATTTTTGAATAAAAATAATGAGTCATGAAATGTTAAGACCATGTAGTGTTAAAGTGTCCGTATTAGGTTACTTTCCCCTATATTTTTCAATAATTTAATAGATATATTTAAAATAGACAAAGTACGAATTTGTATGATAAATATAAAATTAATAATGAAATAGATAATATTAACGTCTTATATACACGTAGGTCCTATGTCGTAGGTATAAATACATTATACAGTACATATATTTGTTAAGGATACCACATATAAAGACAGCTAATATATATAATGATGGTGATATTATAAATTTAATAGGCACACTCAAGTGATAAATACACCTCTTGGCTCAGAAGTGGTGGGTAAGAAATAATAAGGTGTTGTAATATCATCATACATCATGACATTGGGTAATAATGCCATATATAGGTATATTGAAAATAAGTGGTCAAAGGATATACTCCTGAGGGACGCCGTACTCTAGAGGAATAGTCTCAGAATATAAATCTAATAATACTTTTTATAGACCATAATATTTAATATATATATATATATAAGGGATGCATCCGGGATACATGTAGACCTACCATTAATATCTATCATCTCAATTCTATAAATAAGAATATCATGTCGTAGAGAGTAAAATGCGCATGAAATGTCTAGAATGATTAATTGAAATTACTTTAGAATACATATTAGTCACGATTTTTAAGATGGCAGTTTCAGTAAAATGCCCTATTCTAAATGCATTCTGGAGGATATCATGAGAATTATTCAAGGACATACATCTATATATTTGACGTGCAACAATCCGCTTAATGACTTTTCTAATAAATGGAAGTTGATATATTTGGAATTTGCATACAATATTAGGATTAGAAAAGATATATTAATGATTTCAATAAGTATAGCTTGTTTAAAGAGTTTTGGACAAAGTCCATCAGATAGAGAAGTTGAAATAATATAATGTATGTAAGGAGATAGAATATCAATAAGTTTATTAAATAAATAACTATTATAATATCAGAAAGATAATATGTAGATTATATAAGAACACATATATCTGAGGTTGAAGGTGGAAATAAGACAGATACGTAATGAATACAAAGATTATTTATGTGTATACAGGACCTGATAAAAGTTGGAATAAGGAAAGTAATAGTTAAGTAAGTAGTAGATATTTTATTAGAGAAGTAAACAGTGAATTCTTAGAAACATTTATTGTCGGAATACATATAGGAATGGAATATGAACTTTTGAGAGAAGTAATAAGTTGATTTACTAAAGAAAATGTTGCAGATTGGTTGGATGAGAGATTATTCATTTATTTATGTAATATGTGATTTAGATTAAGATATTTATGAGTTGTAGTGTTTATGTTGATTGGTAAATATAAGTAGTTCAGGCAAAGAACAGTATCCGTAGATCGATTCACTTTTTCTAAGGAAATGTTTTAAGATAACTAGATTAGGAGAAAACCAGAAGTATTGGATGAATAGAAATATGTAAAGGAGCATTTTTTAAAGTAGACAAAAAAGAGTTGAAGTTAGTGGTTAGACAGATATAACAAGATTTAAAAGAATGGATTTGATTTTAGTTGAAAATAAGTGGAAAGTAATGGATTTATATCTTCTAGAATGGATACATTTCTTAGAGCATAGTAGATATGATGATACCTTAATTGCAATTAATAACATACATGCATTCATGGATAAGATCAAGGTAGTTGATATCAGTAAGTGTAGGCCTATTAATCACTTTATTAATATAACGATAAACGTTATGGTTTTTAAAGAAGGACATAGGAATTAAGTTAAAGTGGAAGTGATATCAAAAGTAATATCATGAAATTCATTAGTATAATCTTATTTATTGATCAATAAATAACACAATATTATATAATAATATTCGATAGTGACATACACCGAAATACAGTCACTATATGAGAATTTAGAATAAGTAAAAGTAAGATAGGGTAAATCTAAAGGGACTAGAATTCCAACAACAACTCACCGTCCATGGGAGCAAATCGTTAGATAAAGGAATAACCAATTTAATGGAAAAGATAGAAGATATCCAAGTCATAAGATAAATACTAGTTTCAGTTAATGTAATATATTTAAGAGATGATGATTTTAATTATAATAGTAATATGAGATCATTTGTAGGTAGATTAAGAATATTGACGAGTACTAGTGGAAGTTCATGACTATAGTATTAATAATTATACATAATTATAATTAGTAGTGGGTGGTATTATATTATAAGTACGAGAGAGAGGATATGTAGATGTAATTGACATGTCATATCGGTATCTTTGTAAGAAGAGAATATAATTGAAGGTGAAGAGGATAACGATGAGGCGAGAGAGGATATGGAGTTATTCTAGTGAGAAGGAATGAGAAGTTATAGAGTTATTGACTAATCTAAAGTGGCAAGAATATATCATAGTTCAAATGCATTACATAATTTATTAAATATATGTTTATAATTGAGATGATATTGTTTCGTTATATATGTGTGCTAGATAAGACAGGTTCGAGAAATTTGATATAGAATCTATTTACAAATTGGTCATGATATATAATATTAATACATCGAGGATAGTAGGATTTTTGAATGCAAAATTGGTTAAATAGGCTGTATGTATATTTGTTCACAATCACATATTTCATATTTTTGTTAACTTTTGTTCAGGTATGTATACTTTATAATACTCAACTTATTAAATAATAATTTAAATAATAAGATATTTAAACATTAGGTTACCTAGATATATTCAGAATAAGATAATTCCTCATAATAGAATATTATTATGATATAAATTTCATATAAAAGTATACTTTTTATAAACATTAAATATTAACATTATAAATTTTTCTATTATAATAGAAAAGTGGAAATTCAGCACCTTATAATAATCTATAAACATGTTTGAAATCGTCATCATATACTATTTAAATCATAATAAATTTTATAATAATTGTAACTGTAATTATATTAATTTATATAATTAGATATTTATATTGGGAAACTAATTATTTTTAAAAATATGTATATTTTGAACAAATAAATAAGCACTTATATTAATATAAATAATATTGAATTCAATAATCATAAATAAGCATATAGTACGGATATTTACAAGCAATACCATTAAGTATAAACATGTAAAGAATAACCAAATACATATCTATACAATGAACCATGATAACAAATAGACAATATTTACTTTTCAGATTTTTTCTTTTTAAATAAACCAAATACACTATGTCTTTTCTTCGAAGAACCAGTCTTTGAATCTTGAAGTTTGTCATGCCCATTTCGAGGTGTTGTCGTCATTGAAGCTCTTGAATTTCTTCTCGAATCCTATGATAGAATAACAATAATAACAATAGTGGGTTGTAGCACATTGATAAGATATGACTAACAATTACGGAAGTCTGAGCAGAGGATTGAGAATCACTTCTTTTGATCTGTTCCGGAGTAACTGGAGTAACTTGTGTAACTGGAGCAGCGGGAGATACTAGTAATAATTAATGAATATCATTATATACATATTAGATTTATATATTATGTTATATTATATTATATAACCCATTAACCATATTATTAATAAATATGCATTAAATATATTATTTTAATAATTTATTAAGTAAAATAAGGTTAATAATTTAATAAACCTTTTTATAATTCACCTTATATTACACATACAAATTATAAAAAATATTATAAATGGTTAATATATGATTAATATAATATAATATATTTAATTTCATGAATACAAAAAATTTATTAAAATATTATAAATAAAAAAAAATTACATATTTATAAAATATATATAATGATATTTAATGATATTTTTTTATATTCAACAATATGTTATATCTAGATAATTATATATTATAATTTATAAGACTTACATTTAGTAAATGCATTATAAGATATTAAAAGCATGTTAAAATACAAATATATTTATAAATAATAATTAACCATCCACCATATACAATATACCAAAAGCAAGGTTATAACAATGTAAAATGATAGCCATTATAATGCCATTATAAAGAGTCGGTAGTTACATATCCTACCAATTTCATAAGAAGATATAGGAGACTCAGGTGTAATTGAACTCTGTTCACTTAATTCAATATCTTTTTCAGCTATATAGAAAAATATAACCGTGGATAATTTAGGATAAATCTTAAAAATCGCATATCACAAAACATTTACAAATAATTTGATGGGAGGATACAATAATTTAAAAATGAAGTGAATATATACCTTCGATGATGGGAGGGCAATCTATAGCAGCTTCGTTGATAACAGGCTCTGGAGATAAATCACTTCCAGATGATTCCATTCCAAAATCAAGTTGTTTTGGAGTTAAAACGACTAAATTTAATATTATAAATATATTAATTTTATATTACGTGAATTAATACTATTTTATAAATAGCATTAGTGAGTTAAATTATGAAATTAGATTTATCGATTATTTCGCTTAATTAAATTATATTATTACTAACTTAATTATTAGTTATATATAAAATATCACAAGAAAACTAAGGACATAGTATATTTACTGTAAAGGTTAGATATTAAAACCATAATAATATAATTATGGCATTAGAATAAATATAATATTATTATCCAGCACCAAAACTTACTATGTTGTTCATCACCTTGCCAGGTTAATACTACAATTATATAATGCACTATTACAATAATTGATTTTTGAAAACAAATATAATATAATATTAATGTTTATAATATTTAATAAATCTATACTTCTAGATAATAATATAGGTTAATGATAATTATATAACAATTTTATATATTAAATGAAATTGATATTTTAATATATTTTTGAATTAATTAAATATTATACTTTAATTAACATAATTGATTATTTGAAAATGTATACATATATAATGTATTTAAAGTGATGAATAACCGGCAGCGGATTGAATGGAATTACAGCAATCAGTGACTTCCTGTTTACTTTGTAACATCAACAGGTATTCACTTCCATCCGCGAGATGAATTCTAAGAAGATTTTTACGTGATTTGTAAGGCTCAGAAAGTTCACAAGCAGATGAAGTCAGCACAAGTATATTTGAACATAAACTCTTATCTGTATATGCTGTAATTGGGTAAAATTATTATCAATATATTAATATTATGAGATTATCCATTTGTATTTATTTATAAATAAAATATCCTATTTTTATTTTATATTATAAAATAGTATTTATTATTAATAATGATATGATAACCTAGTTTATCTTTAAATAAGTAAAGGTTGTGTTCTATGACACAACAATAGAACGATCTCCAATTTCTCATCGTTGCACGTTTACCACCGATCTGTAATTCTTGTTTACGTTCAATTTCACCTTCAAAAGAGGCAGGTGGAAGACTTGAAGGTAATTCAAATTCACCCTACATTGATATAGTTATATATTAATATAAATGTATTAATCTTAATGATACTACCTCATGTTTTGGTGTCTTTCTAAAGGCTCGCATACTTAATGATTTCGTTACAGGCTTCAAATGACTATGAGGGGTCTTTGGAGCTATTTAAATGTGTGTTATAAAAATATAATATACAATATAATTAAATGAATTAAATTATATATATATATATACAGTAAAACCCCTCTATAAGAAACTATTTTTTTTCAGTACTTTTTTTCTTATAGAGAGGTTTTCTTATAAAGAGGTTTTTACTTTCCCAATGATTTTAATAATTAATTTATAATTGAAAATGCATTATATAACCTATATGTTATATATATAGTATATTTATTTTGTATACTGTTTTAAATGTATACTGTATTGTTTGCGCTTAGAAATGTTAATACATAATGACATTTTATTAGATTTACATTAGAAATTATAAATTATGAATCATCAATGATGATTCATCATTGATGAATATAATATAATGAATATTATAATAATTTATTATTTAACAATTATTTGTATAATATAATAAATTGAATCATCAATACCCAGATCAATAAATTTATGGATATAAAATAGCATTTATTAATTAATTTTAATAAATGTAAAGATAAAAATAACATTTATTAATTCATTTTAATTCATTTCTAGCTATTTATGTAATATAATATTATTTTAAAGATAAAAATTATAGAAATTAATTATTATATAAGATATTTCTATAATTTTTATCAAATACAATACTTCTATTTATATATAATTATTTTGTATACAATAAGTTTCTTATAAAGAGGTTTTTCTTATATTTTTCTTATAAGATTTTCTTATAAAGTTGTTTTTTAATGTGGAAAAGGTTGAATTCCAACCAAATGTGTAAACAATTTTCTTATAAAGAGGTTTCTTATAGAGAGGTTTTACTGTATATATATATATATAGTAATATTATATATAATATGCAATATTATTATAATTACATACATAATTGAAGTCTTGCCATATCTTGTGCAGACATAGATTCAGGTTCTTTTCTTGATAATGATGGGGAAACAATAGATTCTTTTTTGAAAGAAGGAACTTTTGTAACTTTATTGTTAACCTTGATTGTATCACTAGAAATATTGCATTGATATCAGTTCTATTTAAAGATAAATAATATAAAAACTAACGGTTCATCATGTGCAATCAAAGTTTGTTTCTTAAGAGTATCAGTCTTTTTATCATCACTTTCTATTTCTCTTTCCTAATATATTGATATATGTATTAGATAAGTATAAATAATTACTATATGTTTTTATATTTAGTTTTGAAACCTTAAGAATTCTGAGTTGTTCTTGTTTTTTTAATTCATTTAATCTTTCCTTTTCAATTTCCATCTCTTTGGCTTTTATAACTTCTTCATTAGCTTTGATTTTATCAATATAAGCTTCTTCAACCTAAACATATTAATAAATAAATAATAACAAACAAAGTTATAATAGTAACCTTAGTCAGTCTCTTTACTGATTCAAACTTCTGAGCATATGCATCTACAGCCTTCTCAAAATCTGCATGTTTTCTTAAAAGTTCATCAATAACTTCAATGGAATCAATTAGTGTTTCATCATTTAAAGTAGATTCTCTACTCATCAGCCAAGCTTCCAATTGGTCCATATCATATTTCAATTGCTAATGATTAAAGATTAATGGTAATACAATATTAAATAATTGAAGATTAATATACTAACTTGTAAATCTAAATTTTGCTCATAAATATTTTGTCGTTGTTTCCATAGTTTTAACAGGGTTTCAACTTTAATGCTTAAACAATCAATTTTCTCTTGAATCTGAAGAACATACTCCAATTAAAAATATGACACTTATAAATTATGAGGTTAATAAATACCTCAGATGATAAGAAGTGTCCATCTTTAATCGTTCTTTGACCATTTAAAGTAAATCTATTAATATCTTTTTGACGAGTATCAATTTCAGCTTTAAGTTCTTGATGCTTACGCAAAGATAATTCTGCTCCACTAACATCTTTAGCTATATCTTCAGAAGATATTATTCCAGTTATTTCATTACACCAAGCTCTGAAATGAATTATACTATATAGTATGTACATTTACAACTAATTTAACTTACATTAAAGTACGATATTCGTTGAAATAAATTTGTAGGTTTTCAGCTAAAATTAACTTTTCTTTTCTAAGCTTAGCTTTTTCTAATAAAGCATCCCATTCTGCAACCTGAAAATTAAAATATAATAAAAAATAATATAATCAATAAATATGATGTATAGCAACCATTTGTTCATGTTTATTTCGTACATGTTCATGAGCTTCAGGGAATTGTTTTAAAAGTCGTTCAGCTTCATTAGTATTGTGTTCGACTTGGTCACTAATAGCAGCGAGATCTTGCTGTATAATAGATTATTATTAATATCAATATATATACAAAGATATACATTGAAATAAACCTCATAACCGTGATGTTTTGCCAACATTTTTTGAACAGTCTCAAGATTTCCAAATGTTTCAGTTGTCATTAATAGTTGTTTTTCTTGTGTCCATTCTATAGTATCATCAGCATCTCTTATGAAAACATGAACTTGTAATGCTCCATCTAGAGCCTACATTAATTTGTATCATTATTTTTAGTATTAAATATACTCAATATGATATAAAATATGTTAGTCATTATGCGGTATACTAAAGTATACATTAGTCATTTAAAATGACTTCTTTTAATTATATTGTGTCAATATATGTATTACTTCTATAACGAATGTAGTAGGAGATAGACTCTCGTGAATAAAATCATGGGTGTAGGTCAAAAGTATTTTAAGAATTTTAATACTTAAAAAAAGAAAATAAATAATTTAAATTTTATAAATATCCATAATGTTAGCATATGATATGTTAGCATATGTATGACCATGATATTTATGATATAAACTTATAATTACTATGATGCATTGAAAAATATCATTATCTTTAAGAATTATTATTAAGAATTATATTATCAGTTTAGGTTATTAGCTAATTTTATGTATTTAATAGAAATTAGGTAATTAATTTATTAACTATAAGTGGTAAAAAAAGTATTATTAAATATATTTAAATTGAATTAGAATAATATATAAAACAATATAATAATGAATAATTTACCTCTTTTCTTAATGAAGATTGTTCATTGACCTCTTCATATAATTGTTTAACGCTCGCTGATCTTTCATCAACTAAATGTGAAGTTTCACCTTCTTCCTTCAATTGATCTCCAGATAATAATAATATTTTCATACGTGGCTCAATTTTTTTGAAATCATTTGTGAATTCATTAAATTTCTTTATCAAAATCTGAATAATTAGAATATTTTATATATAAAATAGTATAAAATTAAATGTTTTAAATGTTTTAAATAAATAATACAAACTTCAACATGTTCTAAATCTGTTCCAAAATCATCAGATGAAGCAATATTTCTTTTATCTTTCAATAAATCAATAAATTCATCACATTTTTGAATAAATTTGAAGAGTTTACTATGTGCTTCTAATGTATCTTGGCGGTGTTTTAGTAATTTTAATATTTCGGTATATTTTTTTTCTATATCCATCTATAAAAGTTATATATTTATAATATAAAATTTGTTAGAAATTATATTATATATCTATATTATTAAATGTTATCAATAATAAGAATATGCCTTATTATAAAGAGAATCTATGTTATGATTACAATTTCAAGATAATATGTATTTGTTCGATAAGGAAGACTATATTATAGAGGTGTACACTAAATATTTTAATAAATAACTCGAAATTAATATAATAATTTAAAATATTATAATTATATAATAATTATATTAATTATGAATAAATAAATATAAATAAAATAGGAACCTGTTTACTTTCAATATTTACACTATCGAAATGATGCCTAGTTACTAATCCGGATGATAAACTTGATAATTTATCAATAGTTTCTTTAAATTTCTCAACATCTAATTTTAACGCAGCTAATCTTTTCAAATATCCTTGAACAGAATCTTGATCTTTTCCAAGGTCAGATGAGGTTAAAGTAGGAGTTTTTTCATCTATCCAAGAACAAGCTTCTTTATTTTCAAGGAAGTACTAAAATATACGTAATAAATATATATATATATATATATATATATATATTAGTTATTTGATTTAACATTAAAAATGTAACCATTTGGCTTTCAACAGAATTCAGAAGATTAATTCTACGAGTTTCACTAATTTTTTTCAATGAGTTCATCTCATTCTTTAAATTGTTTCTTGAAGTTTCAATTTCATCAGCTGTAAATAACATAATTAATATATATGAGATAAAATATAAATATTATTATAAATATACTTACAAGAAAAATGTTTAGCAGAAATCATTTTATTGGCACTATCAGATATTATCTTTACTAGCTTTACATGGGAACTTATTTCTAAATCTAAGGCCTGTGAATTAAAATAAATAAATTATATATGTTATTAAATAATTAATAATTGAAACTTTAATACAATTTTAAACTTATATAATTAAATAAAATTAAATATAATATAAATTAATAAATAACTAATTATATATAAGCTTACAGTGTGTTTCTTTTGAAGATTTTGCACAGATGTAAGGCTATCTCCGAGATTTTCAGAAGAAGCAATAACTTTACACTCATTAATCCAAGTTAATTCATCATCAATATCTCGATTTAAAGAATATAATTGTATAGCATCCACAAGATTATCATTTCTTATCTATGTATTAAATGTAATGTTAAAACATGACTCATAGGATTATAAATATAATATTTATTAACCTGGCATGGCTCAGAGAGATTATCATATCTTTCCTTAATTAAACTTTCTTTTTCTTCTAGTTCCGCACAAAGGAAATGTTCTTCTTCCTTGAACACTCTTACTTGATTATTCAAATCATTTACTTTTTCAGAATATTTAGTAATATCTTCTTGCAATTCCTGATTTGTTTTATATATATATATATTAATAATAACAAGTATTACATATATTATATATTTATAAAGTAAGTACAATTATTTACGAATTATAATTCAATTATTATGTACCTGATGTTTTTTTAACAAAGAATTTGCAGATGTTACATCTTTTCCGTGATCAACAGAAGATAATTGTGTTTCAATATCATCTGTCCACTCAGTGATATTTTCACATTGTCTATTGAATTGCATTGCCTACCAAGTATTAGTAAATATAATATTTAGAATTAAAATATTATTAAATTAATATACCTGATAAGCTTGTTGTAATCGAATACTTTTAAGTTTGCTTTGATCATTGAGAATAGTCCATTTAGATTCTAAAGATTTGATCTCACTATCAATTTCTTTTGCGGCATAGTTGTCATCATTAATTAACTTGTTACCTTCCTTAGTAATATATAAATATATATATAGATAGTATTACACAATAAACAGCTAAATAAAAACCTCATTGCATGTCTCTATTCGTCGTTTGTTAGCAACTAATTCAGCTTCAAACACTTGTTGTTTTTGATTTTTACGTTTTAGATTTGTTAATTCATAATAACTCTCATCTGAAGCAATTGTCAATTTAGTTGAAATCCATAATTTTACCTAAATATTAATTGTTAACAATATATATTTTTATACATTAATATTAATAGATTAAATACCTCATGCGTATTTGCTAGGAATTGTTGATAATAAAGAGATTCATTTAATATATCTTGTCTCTTTAACGCAAGGATTTTTATTTTTTCTAATCTTCCTTCAACACCATTACTCCTTTCCTTTATTTGATTACTCGCATAATGGTCCTAGATAATACAATTTTATTAAAGTCAATTTTATAATTAAATATATATATATATATATATATATATTTATATTAGAAACCTGAGCTAATAAGGCATCAGCAAGTTGTTTTAAAGTGATAATTTTATCTTGTTGTGCTTCAAGAGTTGCAGCAAATGATTCATGTTTTTGAAGCAGATCAGCGATATCAGTCAAGTTGGAACCTAAATCTTCATTTGCAAGGAATGCTTCTTTTGATGCTAACCATAAATCTGCCTGTTCACCATATTCTTCATATACCTAAAGGTTATAAAATAATAATTGATTAATTAGATTCGGTTTTATATTTGTTGCCAAAAGAGTATGTATTAATATTTCTCATTATAAATATAATATATATATATATATATTAACACATATCTTTATATGAGTATGAACATTGAATAACTAACCTGGAGATCATATCCTTGAGTTAATAAAAGTTTCTTTTCTTCCCAGGATAATTCAACTGTAGTCCAACTTTCATCAAGTTTTCTCAGTCTATTTTTAAGAAGTTCTCCTCTATTTATAACTGTTAATTGGAATAAATAAATATAAATATATTTCACAAAACTATTAGTAGTATTGATTACATAAATATTATATATTTTTTTTAGATTACAAATTAAGCACATATATTAAAATAATCATGATAGGATAATATATTAAACTATGTTGTAAATAAACTATACATATATTAATTTATTAACATATTCAATAGATTTTCTAATATAAATGAATCAATATTTTTCTTAAAAATAGAATTTGTCAGTAATAGAAATTCTTAATCAAGTAGTAAATACTATTGAAATAATACCATCTAAATATAAATAATAATATTTTATAATAAACATTATTTTTAAAGTAGAATATTAAGTGAAAATTAATTTGTATCGCGCATGAATATAATAAATAATAATATATTATAGATTATATAAAATACATATTAAAGATAAATAATTTGATGGAACTAGAATAACTGAGTAAAATTTAAAATAATATTATAATATATATACTTAAATGAAGGAATACAATTCTTTAAGCCCATGCAACACCAAAAATATCTTGCAATATTTCCAAAATATTGTCAGTACAATTTATTATAATAAAATTTATAAATAAAATGAATTATTAGTTTTTTTAAAATTCTGCTTCTCTAGGTTAAAAATGTAATATAATAGATCTTTAATAAATAAAATATAATTATTTAAACAAATTTATTATTTATTTGTATCTAATATTTATAGTTTATTATTATTTTTAATTTATTATAGTTTAAATGAATAATCGTCATGTATTATATATATGTTAATTATATATAATATGTTAATTAATATTAGTTTAAATTATCTCCTTTTTGCGGATTTAGTCATTTTTATATTCATATTTATATTTGTTTAATAAAACATTGTTGATTATGTGACAATAATTTAGAAATGTTTCTAAATGTTTCTAAATGAACTTGTGGAGGATATTGTTGAAAATGTTGATGATAATATGGGTGTCACACCATCGTATGAAATTATTGAAAATTTTACCAACAATATGTTAGGAAACTTCGCCGGATATTTTTCGGGCGGCTTTATAAATTGTGATTATATAAAAAATAAAAAATAAATTTATATAGCGATATAATATTATAGTATGGAAACCTTTGTTAGGTGATATGGGAGATAAAATAGATGGGGATGAAGATTTAAATTCATCACCACGTCCATCAGTTGGTGATCCATTAGTTAAAGCGGACACTGCATAAAGTTCATCCCCTTGTTGTTTCAATGTTGTGTAGTTATTATAACGTCCATCAATTTCAGACTGTAGATAAATATATATATATATATTTATATGGGTTTAAATATTTATATGTTTAAACTTTACAAATTTTATATAATTATATAAGTATTTAATTTATCATTTCTTATCACCTTTCTTTCTTGATGTAATTGAAGAATCTGTTCTGCTCTTAATACATCTTTAGCCATTTCTTGTGTATTCATAATATACGTTAAATTTTGTGCCCATAACATTTGTTCCTTGGATTTTGCCATAAATTTTTGAACTTGATATGAATCATCCAAACGAAGTTTTCTATTTTAAAAAAAATATAAATTAAGATATTTATTTTAATATTGAAATATGATATAAATATTTATTCTAATAAAAAAAACCCAACCTTCGATTAGTTAGATCTTCTAATTTTTCCCAGTTTTCTTTAGCTTCCTTTAATTTATTGTCAGTCAATTCAGATGATTCTGGATATTTCTTACATAGAATATCAGAAGTAGATACCAATTTCTATAAAAAAGATGAAATGAGTTATACTGTTGTTATAAATTTATACTGAAAATAAAAACTTCTAATGTTGAATGAAGAACAGTGATATCTCTTTCCATGACTTCTTGCTTTCGTAATAGAATTTCAACACCTGTAACATCCTTACCACAATCTTCGGAACACATTGCTATACACTAATTAATTATACAACACATTTAAAATATATATATAAAAAATATTTAAAAATTAAAAATAAATGATATTATATATGATATAAATACATTTTTTAAATACATACTTTGTCATTTATTCTATCGTTTAAATCATCAACATCCCTATTAAAGCTGTGCACTTCTAAAGCACCATTTAGTTTAATGTTATGTTCATTTAATAACTGCTCAACATTTTCCCATCTCTTATTTAAAGCATCTCTTTTAACTTCTATAGTTTTTGTATCCGTTCTTCCTAATATGTTCAAATTATATTATTAAAATATTATCTAATTTAAAACAATATTTTATAAATAGACCTTGAGAAATGAGTTTATCCGCAAGTTTATTAATATCTTTAATACGAGTAGAATCAACAGTAACTGTACTCTGGGAATCTGTTAGCTTCTTTATCAGTTCAAGGCAATGTTCGTAATCTCTACCAATTTCTCCTGCAGAAACTAATGATTCCTAAATAAATAAAAATGTTGTTAGTTTAAATTTTTATATTAATTATTTTAATGATAATAAAATAATATTAACCTTTTCTCTTATCCAGGTTTCAGCAATATCTACTTCTTCATTAAATCTAAGAATATCACGAGCTCCTTCCAAACTCTTTCCACGATTACTTGTTGCTTCAAGAAGTCTTCTCCATTTTTCTTCTATATCATTAACTCTTGCAGATATATCATTACTTTCAACATGATTTCTCTTTACTAATTCTCTTCCCATCTTTGAAAGATTAACAATATTATAAATAATATAATTAAAAAAATTATATAATTATTATTAAATAATATATAAAATAATACCTTTCCAACATTCTCAATTAAATCTTTATTTGCCATAATTTCAGCTTCAAAAGCTTGATGTTTTTGAAGTGCTTTCATTTTTTTCTGAAGATCTTCAATATTTTTCAAGCCTTCTTCATCGGCTATCACTAATTTATCTTCGATCCAACTTTCAGCCTATAATATTCAAATTTAGTAAGCTATACAGATATTATTGAATATTATATAACCTCAGCAGCATCTCGCTTGAATTGAGCACAGAGAAGTGAATTGTTTAAATTATGATTTCGTACTTTGCTCATTGTTTTAATTTGATTTCTTCTACTTTTTGTGGATTCAAGAGTTGATGAAATATTATCAGAATCAAAATGATGTTCATTTATCAATTTATCTCCTATATTAAATGATATTATTTATTATATAATAATTATTTATAAAATATGTATTATATTAATTATAATATAAAATAAATACCATCTATACCCTTAGATAATTATGTAATTAGATATTTGATCTATTAACCAAATTCTTGAAGTGAGTTTAATTTTAAATGCTGTGCAAGTATAAGTTTTTCAAAAGCATCGTGTCTTTTCATCAATGCTTCTACATGTTCAACAGTGTCTCCAAATTCTGTACTTTTAAGATAAACCTATACAAAATAATAGTTATTATAGTCTGAATTTAATATAAAGAAGCAGATACCTCTTGAGATGTACTTAGTCGGTCTAAGTATCTTGCATCTCTCATAAATGATTGAGAGTCGTGAAGTGATTCCAACCATGTTTGTCTTTCATTCCAACTCTTCTCTAGTAAATCTAATTCATTGCTTAGTTCTACCAACTTTATATTAATCTAGGAGAGTTAAATTTATAAGTAATTTTATTTTAACTAATTTAAATTTATTTATTTTAGTAGTTAATTAACCTCATTTGAAGCATTATGATTATTTGAAACCATAATATTTCCAGCTTTCATAGTATCTACGAATAATGGTTTTCTAGTTTCTATTTCTGATAACAATTCTTTATGATCATTTCTATGAAATTGATATATACAAAATATATGAATAGTTATTATAAATTAAAAATTAAAATATTATAAAATAAAGTAATAAATAATGGTAACAAACTTTAACAAATCAACAGCTGTAACATCTCTTACACTATCCTTGGCTTGCATGCTAGTCCTAGCACTCTGTGACCATAATATAAGATCTCTTGCCTATAGGTAGACAGCATCGATAAGTATATATGGTATTTTTATGAATAAGAATAATTACAAACACTTATAGTAAATCTATAAAGATCAGATGCTTCAGTTAAGTTTTCCTTTCTTTTTGACATTTTTTCTGTTAGTATCGACCAATTTTCATTAACAACAGCCTATATTTGATTTATAATAACAATAAATTAGTTAGTATTTTAAGTAAATATTATATATTGAAATATGACCTCCTTTGATGCAATTTCTTCAGCATTTTGTCCAGGATATGATTGTTGAAGTCTAGCAGAATCATCAATTAGAACTTGTACCTATTATTTTAATAAATTACAATAATAATATTTATTTATTGATTTAAAAATTATATATTATGTATATACATCTGATAAAAATTTAATTATAGATTTATATATTTATAAATAACAGTCTTATATAAAAAAATAGAAGACAAAAAATAGAAGACAACAAATAAATTTTTTTTAATTATTAAAATGAGAAAAGAAAATTGGATAAGATATCAAGATATAGACTGATAACATTATTATTGTATAATAAGAATATATATTATATAATAATTGCGTATAATATGATAATAACTTGAGCTTCTAATGCAACCAGTTCATTTTCAAATACGTCTTGTTTTTTTTGATAAACCAATACCCCATTGATATCACGTCCAATTTCTTCTGGAATTTCAGTGTATTTTTCCTATAATATATTTTATATATATTTTTTTTCAAATATATATATATAATAAACTATATTCTAATAAAATATAACTTGTATACGACTCAAGGTTTCCTCAACATCACGATTATAACGATGAATTTCACCAGCTGCTTCCAATTTCTCTTTTCTTGTTTGTATTTCATTTAGTAATTTATTCCATCCATCTCTAATTATTATATTATTTCAATTTATTAATATTTTTAATATTGAATCAAAATAAACAAACGTTATTTCTTCCCTTCTTGTTTCAACTTCATTAATATATGGGAATTTATTTCTCTTGATAAGTTCTTCTCCTTTTTTATCGCAATCATTATATATTTCATTTCCAGCTTCTATTCCTAGTTGGAATTCTTCAAATTTATTCAGGATACCCTAAAATATATTTATAAATTTATATATATATATATATATATAAATGAAATATAAATGAAATATAAATATAGTATTTAGTTGAGTTGAGTTTATAAAATAGAATATTTTTAATAAAATAATGTTCAAGATAAATAATTATTCAAGATTTAAAAAAAATTTGGAATGAAATAATAATATAAGTAATTGAAATTAGATTAAATATAATTAATAATAGTCCAACACATATATTTTTAATTAATTATTTATATTATTTAGTTTAATAATCTTTGATACAAATTAAATATATTTATTAAATTGTATGACATAAATAATTCTATATCCAAATATAATTACAAATATATGCAGAGTAAATAACAAAATAAAAATAACAATACTATGGTATAAATATGGTAAGCGGTACAAAATATTCATAAATAATATTCAATAAAGATATTTGATTTTTGCGTATATTCATAAATCACAATTTATTTACACTAATAAAAATATAGTAAAATAAAAACTTGTAAATGTTCATAATCTTGACCATATTCATCAGAAGTAGCTGTTATCATTTCTTTAGACATCCATTCCTCAAATTCAATACATTGTTTCATGTAAGAATGATATAAGCATGTTTCTTTCAGAATTTCTCCTCTATTCTTTATAGCTTCATCAACATTGTGCAATTGAGATTCTAAGGCGGTCTATTAATTATAAAATAGTTATTAAAATACCTATAAATAGATATATAATGTAATTATTGAACCTGTTTTGTAATGATATCTTCTGATAAAGTAGGATTTGATTGTTGAACTTTGATACTTTCATTTTGAATATCATTTAAATTCTTTTTACAAATTACCATTTCATCTTCAATTAACTGTTTAAGTTTAAGTAAGTGTTTAAGTAAGTGTTTAATAATTGTGATATTATAAATAAATGTATTAACAAACCTTATTTTTATTGATGAGTTTATTAGAAGCAGTTTCATCCCTTCCATAATCATCACCAGATATTTGTCTTTCTTTCTCATTTAAAATTGTTTCAAGATCATTTATACGAGAAAGATACTATAAAAGAATTAATTATACAACAAATTTATAATTATCTTTATTAACTTACAGCTTCCTTGTGACTTGAACCATTAATTTTATTTTTTCGATCATTTGCTAAATCTAGTAATTTATTCCATTCGTTATCTAAATGATCTTTTTTTATTTGAATTTCATCTTTAGCGAAATGTTTTTGGTTAATCAATGATATGCCAGACTTTATTACAAACTCAACTTTAGGTTGGTGAGATTGTAGAGCTAATTCAAGTTTCTAAATAACAGTTGTATATATTTAAAGTATGTATATTATGAAAAACAAAAATAAGTTGATATTATTAAAAATTATTTTACAATACATTTTATGAAAAGTAAATATAAAGTAAACATATATAAAGTAAATTAAAACCTTATGTTTAGCATTCAAAATTTGTGTATCAGACAATGATTTACCATAGTCTGTTGAAGAAGTCATAGGAATATGTTCATCAATCCAAAGTAATTCAGTATCAGCATCAAAGTTAAATTGATGCCACAATAGTGAAGCTTCAAGTTTTTCTCTTCTTTCAGCGACAGGAGCTCTTAGGGCATTAAATCTTCTATCAAAATCTTTTATTGATTTTAAAATAGATTTGGAGTCAAAATGTCCTTCTCTTTCCATATCTTTTCCTTGTTTTTCCAAATTCTTTAAATTATCTGCACTTATATCCATTTCACCTTCCAAAAACTAGAAATTTTGAATACAAATAAGTTATAATAAAATAAAATATTAAATGACTTACTTGATGTTTTTTTAAAAGATCTCTAACGGATCTAAGATCTTTACCAACAGCTTGAGAAGCAACTGATCTTTCCATTTCATTTAATCTTTCTAATGCCCTTTCTAAAGCATCATTCAACATTTCCTATTTTAATTAATCCGTATATAGGATTAATATTATTAAATAATATTATTTATAAATTATATCAAAATATAAATTATTTAGATTAATTAAGTAAATATAAAAAAATAAATAAAATTGAAAAAAAACCTGCTGAGCTGCTTGTCTTAATCTTACACCTTTATCTGATGATGCTTGGGCCAAAGAAGTCCATCTATCATTAAGATTAGTCAGGGTTTTATTTATTGAATCTTTTGAAGGATGCTTTGCAGTAATCATTTCAATTCCAGTCTATTATAATACAATTGATATAAGGATTTAATATTGAATTTAATAAATGTCTATGTTATACTTACACAATTTATATCATCTAGATTTGCTTTGTTTGCTTGTAATTCAGCTTCAAATGCTTGATGTTTTTGTACTTTAGGGAGTAAGTTAGTTAGATCTCTGTAAGATTCATCCGTAGCTATTTTGTATTTATCTTCTATCCAATCCGCAAGCTACATTTTTTTATTAATATAAATTGAATTATTACATATGAATTTTAAAAAGACTTATTATTACCTCATCGGAATCTCTATTGAATTTCTGTAAATTTGAAGACTGTTCAAGTGCTAAACATCTTTGCTTACATTTTTCAACAACTTTCTTTCTACGTTCAATAACTTCTTGTCTCTTCTTGGTAATGCTAAATAAATATTCTCTTAATTATTTATTCACATGAATATAATCGCAGTAGTGTCCCTATATTAATTATATATTAACCTGTCAGTATCCGGATGATTTCCAGAAATTAATTTATCTGCCGTCTTATCAAAACTAGTCAATCTATCTTTTTGAGCATTTAAACGGTTTTCAAATTCTCCTTGTCTTTTTATGAGACCCTCGACACCATCAACAGTCGTCTAATAATATTAATGTATTATGTATAAATGTGTAAATATTATATAATTATATATAATTTATTATTTATATAAATATAAATATAAACTAACTCCCAAATCATTAAATTCCAAAAATGCTTCATGAGATGCAGTAACAGAATTAATTTGATCAGCTTCTCTTAGGAAATTCTAAAATATGAAGATATGAAAAATTAATTAATATACTATAACTAATTCAGATTTCACTATTAGTTTTGTATAATAAATAATTATCTATGTCGAATTTATTTATCATATCAATTGATTGCTAGCTATATTAATACACTAAATAGATTTTAGATTAATACTCTAAATAGATTTTAATATGTATATTATATTAATAAATAGGATATTATAATATATTTAATGTACTAAAATAATTATAATAATATTAATAAAAGTACCTACTAATAATAACAAGAGGTTTAAGCTGGTATAACACAGACAGTGTCACATAGACATGCATTAGAAAAATGCTTGTTCATTTTCATCAAGTAAATTTATGATTAGCAATGATCGGCCATATGGTCGATCTTTTTTGAACGTTAATATTTTATGTTTACGTTGGTCAGAAAATAATAGAATTTCACTAAATAAATTATAATAATCAGTAGGTATATATATAAATACAATAGGTATATTATAAACAAAATGCATAGGGATAATTTTCATTAAATTTAAATAAGCTAAAGATTGAATTATTATTCGAAAATAAGATAACGATATTTGTATTTATTTTATTATTACATTTTATTGAATATTATTTTATTGATGACATTAATTGTTATTGAATTTAATTAATTTCTTTTGAATAGAATTCATTTTATAGATTTTTAATTATTTTATTTAAATTTTAATATAAAAATGTAAATATTTATCAAATAAATTATATCTATTTGGTAAACAACCAATGTATGGTCAATGGTCAAGTATATTTACATTTACGGTCAGTGACATCGGCTTAAGGTCTGAAATATTCTATTAAGAAATATCAGTTGCATATATTATTACTGCTTTTTATTATAGAATAAACTTATAATTATAATCAATTTATAATTTAACCTGGTATTCAGAAATATTATTTAATTCATTTAATTTATTTGCCCATAATGCTTTTATGTCATCATAATCAATTTTTAAGTCATCAATTTTATGTACAACATTTTCTTCTTCATTTTGGTTAGTAGAAATTATTTCTTTTCCCAATTGTATAGCAGAGTCATACCTATAAAGTCATATTAAACTAAATATACAAAAGTAAATATATTGAAAATACCAACTTATTAGAATAATCGTTAATTTCAGATGAAAGTTCAGCATGGTTTTTAAGTAAAATTTCTGCTTCGTTATAATCTCTAGCAATTTCCTTTTCATTAAGAAATTCTCTCATCTTTGAACTCCAATTATCCTATATTATTATTAAAATCAAAATAGATTACATTTATTTTTTTCAATATCAAAAACTTATGAATAATATCTAAATTTTATATAAATGTATTTATAATTAATATTGTTATATTATTATTATAATGATATTTATTTAATGAATTATAAATTATATAATATTAATATTGTATATGAATCTATCCACATACATTTTAAAAATAGATATGTGCGAAATTATATTTATTTTTCTTAACCAATTTTTAGTTCAAGTTATTTATTTTTCTAAGTTATAAATAAACTGACTGATAAAAAACAACATTATAACAATAATATGTATAATTATCATATTATTAATATTATCTTTATAATCCTAACAATATTTTTTTAAATATTATCATATTATAATTAAATTATTAATTTCAATAAAACTCTATATACAAACTAACTATTTCTCTGGTTTTCAATAAGAAATTTTGTAATCTTTCAGCATCTGCTAATTTCTTATTTTTATTTTGGCTTTTTTCTTGTAAATCTTGCCATTGTAACATAATTTCTTCTTCTTCTCGGTTTACATGTTCAGCTTCACCAGGATATGAATGTTTTACCTAATCAAAAAAAATAAGTTTGAAAAAAATGTATTTGTATTTTATTTATTTTTAAATCTATAAAATATATAATATATTTATCATACATACAGAAGCTCCAAGAAGATGCATTTTCTTAATTTTAGCTTCTAGAGGTTTTAACTCGTGTTCTAGGTTTTCCTGTTTTCTTTGTAGGGCTTTAACCTTCTCCAGCGAATTTAGTGGATCATCAGCACTTAAAATAGCTCTTTTTTCACCTATCCAATCGCGTAATTCTCCACACTGATCTTGGAATATATCAATACTATTCGTATTGATATTTAGACAATGTAGATACATTTTATAAAGTAAATAGCAACTTAATATTCTAATAAAAATATAAACCTTGAAGCTCCTTCTAAAGTCTTTTCACGTTCTAATTTAAGTTTCATCATGTGTTGCCACCTATCATTGACTTGTTGTTGTCTTTTGGCAATTTGTACACTTTCACCATGATTATTCCCTCTCATTTTATTTGCAGAATCATTAATTTCATCAAGAACATGTACATTTGCTGCGATATCCGTAATAACAGCCTAATTTAAGTATAAATATTATTAAATATTATTATATGCAATTTAATAGATATATTAATATTTAATTTAATTTTAATATTATTATATAATAGTTGATGTTAAAATATAAACTTCAAATCTTCTTTTCATTGATTCCCTTTGTACAGATAGACTTTCAGTAGTTTGTAAAGATACTTCCTTTCCTTTAATAAATGTTTCCAAATTATCGCATTCTTGTAGGAAATGATAAAAGTCTTCATGTTCTTCAAGTCTTAAACGTCTAGTCTATATATATATAAGTTATATATTAACTCTAGGAGTATTAGTGTTCATTTATAAATAAGCATACCTCAGAGAGGAATACAAGATCTTTATACGCATTGTTTATAGAGAGTTGACGTTGTTCTACATTTATTTTATCAAAATGTAAATTTGCTTGATTTCTCACTGAAATAAATAAATAATAAATAATATGATAATAGTATAACAAGATATTTTTAAAAACAATATTACAAATAACATTAATAATACAAATAAATAGATTTATAAACAAACTATTACAAAATAAATTTATAAATAACCTATGGGATAATTGGGATGAAAATAAAAGGAATTACATACATATAATAATTAAAGATGATTTTCCAAATGAATAATTACAAATTAATATACCTACCAATTGATCTTCGTAATATTTTCCAAAGATCAGTATCTAATATTAATATATATATATATATACAATATATACAATATGATAAACTGTTATTTAAGTATTAGACATGTATAATAGTTTATTATAAACCCGATGGTGAGCGCCTTACAGTTTTCTTTTTCTCAACTTTACGTTTCTTTGTTACTTCCTCTTCTTTGAAGCCTTGTTTCATTACTTTCACTTTCTTTTCAACTTTAACAGTTTTACTTTCAACAGATGTTTCAATTTTCTTTTCTGGTAAAATCTGATTCATTGTTATGAATAAATTCTAAGCTTCAATTTATAATAATTTATATTTTATAAACTAAAATTATTCCGTCTAATTTAAGGTAAAGATTATAAACTTAAGTATGTACGTACAATGTATGTACATTGTACATTCTATACTACATAGATGTAAACCTTTACATAGTTCTTAGGTACATATCCTGTAACTCCGTTTTCTTTTCGAATTGACCACCAATCATTGTTTGTTTTATCCAAAAGCACTAGTTTCTATAAATAATAATAATATATTAAATATTTATAATATATTAATTAATTTAATAATTACTTATAATATAATATTTATAATAAATTAATAACTAAATATTTATAACGAATCAATTATTACTAATTTTTAAAAATTTACGTTACTTTAAAATTTATAATTATTATATTTTATAACCTAATTAGTTCTAGTTTAAGAGCCGGCGTAACCTTACCGGCGTTTACATGAAAAAGATAAGGAAAAATAGCTATTTGTTAACATATCTTTTCTATTTATTAGTATTTTGTTCTCATTTTTTTTTATTATCTAGATAACATTCATCTCTAGTTATATAGGTACATATTAAAATAATAAATATATTATTAATTAAAGAAAAGTTAATTATAATATTAAATTATTTAAAAATAAATGTATTACCAATTTTTTTTATTATTTTTCAAATAATTATATTAATAGATTATATTTACGTTAGCTTACATACTTATATAATAATAACCATATATTAGGTATATACTCAGAAAATGTTATAAAGATTCATATAAGATTTCAAAAGATATAGAGATTTAAAAAAAAAAATTAACAAAAAAAACACCAGAGATATTGGAATCTAGTCTTACTTGCATGTTTTCTAATTATTAAATCCCACCATTTTTAATAGGTGTATGATTAAGGGGATCCCGCACATTTAAAGTGATGATAATATATATTTTTTTATATATTTTTTTATTACATAATAATACTTAATCTATTGTTTTTTAGTATCTGTAAAAAAATTAGACATGAATTCAGTCTAGAAATGGCATACAAATTTATTTTATGACGATAGGATAATGCTATATTATATACTATTCAATATTACAGTGTTATGCTGTCAAACTTCAAACGATTTTTTCTCAGAATAGTTATTTCGCCCTAGGTATGTGCATTCAAAAATATAGAACATAAAAACTATTATAATTATAATATTAATTTTTTTTGCTTTATATATAATTTAATTATGTGAATAGTAAAATAGAGAGATAATTTATAAAATGTATAGAATTCATTGTATAAAATGATAATTTCTATAGAAATACCATCATTTTAGTATCACTAATTTTTAATTTAGATATATATAATATAATAAATAATAATATTAAAAATAACGTTCTATTTTCCTATGCATGTATATGTTATGAATACATTACAAAAAAAAGTAGGTCAATTGAATGAATAGAATATCAGTTCTATTTTTGTTAGTGGACCTATGTTTTTCCTATATATTTATACACGAAATTGGAAAATTGCGGGTTATGTGCGGGATCCCCTTAAACTTCGTATTTGAGGCACTTATGTTTAATTTTATATGATATATTATATATCATTTTAAAGATAATGAATAACATTTTAATATTTCAATATAAAATAATTTTCCCTAAAAAATAAAAACGAAGGTTACTTACCTCTTAATAAATAAGATGTAAATATATAAAGATTAACTTATATTAGCTAAAACTAAAACTATTTCTTAATTAATTTAATACACATATTATTATCATTTTATTTTATTAAGATCATGTCATTGAAATAAAATGTATCTGAATAATTATTGTAAATAAATTATATATTAATACATTAATTGTTATAAGTAACAAAATTCATTATAATAAAATATAATAATAATTTTTACCATGATTTCTAAAATGGGTTTCACATCAACTCGAACGCAATTATTAACTCTAATTATTAATTAGAGGTAAAAGTTTAACTATATTATTTAAATCTCCGTAAAAGGGATTTTACACCTAATAATTAAAGTTAATAATTGCGTTCGAGTTGGTTTTAAAATATTGAAAATTTATTTGAAATATTGGATCTAAATATTAGAGTTAAACTTTAACCTCTAATTATTAAAGTTAATATTTGTGTTGGTGTGAAACCCCTTTAATATAATATTAAAAGATTCATATTCAGAACAAAGGAAAATTCTAAGAGAATGATATTTACATTATTTAACATTATTTAAATTATACCCATTATAATAATTTGATCTCTACAATAAATATAACATACTTACTTTAATTAAATTAATAGTTATATGTATAGATATATGATAAATATATGTAAATTAATAAAATACTTATTATTATATTACATAAATTAACTAAAATACATGATATTAATAATATCATATTATGTATAAATAAATTTACAAGAAATTTTACAATATTCACACTCTATATTTTATTACATTGAAATATACTTGGATTCATGTTTTATTACTTTATTAGTTTATGAGTTATATAATAAGTTATATTATAATTAATTAATTACAATAATAATAGAATGGTATTATTTTGAATGATATTATTTTGAAATATTTATGAGTTATAATAACAAAATAAATGTAATATATATAAATATCATATATAATATTTATCTATTTAGAATCTAAATAATTTAGATGAAATATATAATAAAATATTATATATATATATATATATATACTTTGTAAATTTATCAATACAAAATACTAATGATATACATTATATAAATGATAAATTATATTATTATTGATAATATCTCTTATTATAATTAGCCGAATTGTATTATTAGAATATTAGAGTATTATCAGAATAGTACACAAACATACACACATATATGTTTATACACACAAACAAACATATACACACAAACACACACACACACACACATATATATTATTATTATCAGATTTAGGCAATTGCCAAAATTAATGCCAGGGTATTTAATTACTAATTATAATTAGTCTATAATTGCCAATTATAGAAGCAATGTTGCTTATCATTAACATTATCCCTATATATATATATATATATATATATATATATATATATATATATATATATATATATGTATATTTTTAATTGTATTCGTTATAATTTATCATGATATATAACATTTGCGTGCGTTTGACACGCGCACAACTTGTGATAAAGTGTGTGCTGAATTACGCTGAACAGGCTGCATTCGCTCTCTTCACACGACATACAGTTTACACATGTCTACACATGAACTACACCACTAAACTCTCACAGGCGGCACATACCCATTGTTCTTATTACCATAGTATCGTTTAATTACTATTACGAGCCGATGAGATTAACGCCCGGCATGATTTATTGTACGGTGAATATTAATTCTTAGTAGATCATTAGTACTTACGAAACATTACTTGACATCACCGTGTATGATATCGTGACATGTTGACATTATATTAGATGTAATTAGTGGTGCCGGTAACGTACGTACGACTATGACGACATCGAGAATCACGTGACAACCAGAGATATAGCTATATATTACGTAATACGACGATAATACATATTGCGCAACAAACACGCGTGTCTACAGCTAAGATAGAGATAGAGATAGAATATATAGAGTGACTAAGAGAGAGTGAGAGAGAGATAGATAGATAGATAGAATGCTAGAATCGATCAACACAAGTACAGTAACAGAAACAACAGCAGAAGCAGCAGCAGCCACAGTATCAGATGCTATCAGATTGCTATCGCGTACAGAAACCTATTGGAACGGTGGAATCAACGACACATTGAAGAGAACATTAATAGAGAGAATAGCTGCATTATTTTGTTTAGCCATTGTTATAATTACATCGATTATAGGTTATTATAATAACTTACATTATTATAGATATACATATATTTGTATATATATATATATATATATATATATTTATATATAATTATATATATATAATACATATATGTTACGTATATGTCACGCACGTACGGCGTACGCACATGACGACACGGTGTATGTGTGTGTATGAGTGTGTGTGAGTGTGTGTGTGTTTGTGTGTGTATGAGTGTGTGTGAGTGTGTGTGCGTTTGTATGTGTGTGTGTATGAGTGTGTGTGTATGTGTGTGTATGAGTGTGTGTGTGTGTGTGTTTGTGTGTGTATGAGTGTGTGTGTATATGAGTGTGTGTGTATGTGTGTGTGTATGTGTGTGTGTGTGTGTGTGTGTGTGTGTGTGACATATATACACCAACTATTGTTCTAAGGAAAATGATCACAAAATGTTTGCACCACTATGTTTATTCTTATATATATATATATATATATATATATATATATATTTGTTGTAATATATAGTTATATTTAAAAAATAATTATATATAATTATATATAATAAATATAATTATATATTGATTATAAATGATATGTTATCAACATATATATGTCTAGTTATATATATATATTTGTTTGAGGATTAAACATTGAAATTATATGCAATTGTATATATATATATATCTATACTATATTAGCGAAAATGTCTGTCTGTCTGTGTGTGTGTGTGTGTAAGTAGAAGGATTTCGCGAAAGCGAAATCCGTTTTCCTTACGGAAAACGTCGGGTGATAAAGTGGGGCAGCGGGCTTGAAATAGATGATTTACTTTTTTGGATATGTATTCGCGCGATACCAATAATCGTTAAATAGGGTCATTTTTTAATCGATTTACGTAATCGAAAAATTTAAATTCGACGCAAATTTTTAATAACAAACTTTATCGTGAATAATTTGATGGTAAATAATTTCGTAAAAATGAGTTTCTTTAATTTAGAATACATTACGTAGATTTACGAAATGGTACTTCCGGTTTGAATTTATGAATACAAATTTTTAAATCGGAATTTATTTACCCGTATTATTGAGGTGAAATTCAAGAATATGTAAAATCGAGTTAATATTAATTATTTCCTATCTACGCCATGTAAACATAAATTATTAAACATAGGTGATACGATACGGTATGTGGAAAATCAAAATCTATTATAATTATTCGAATTCAATAATTTTAACTTTTTAAATATATAATTAAAATAGAATATAATTTTATAAATTGGGACTTAATATGTTTAATATTCTTCGAGCTACGGCTGAAATAGTGAAAAATACATGATTTGAGAGTAGTCTATTTGACCGACTTCCGGTCATATTTTCATATAAATTATTGTTTCAACAGATTAGAAGTACGAAAATACATGTAATAAAATGGGAAAAATCATGAAAATATGAATAATAGGGTTTCAATCTCTGTTTTATTATTTCGTCAAATGTCATCATATATATGGTCAAAGAAAAAAATATAGATTTATAAAAAAATATTTTTTCTAAAATCTATTCTATAATTATATATGAATTACATACCGAGTGAAGCTTTAAAAGTATAGTGATATGTGTGTGTTTGTGGTCATTTATATTATGAGTGTTAGTTATTGTCACTGTTGTGTTTAGGTTGGGTTACATTTTAATATTGGTAGATATGTTGTAGCTGCATTACTTCCCGAGTGAGCCTATACAAGGATATTTTCACAGTTGTGGTTAGGTTGGGTTAAGTTTTAATTTGTGTAGGTTTTTTTTAGCTGCATTCATTCTCGAGTGAGCCTATAAAAGTATATTTTCACTGTTATGGTTAGGTTGGGTTAAGTTTTAATTTTTGGAGGTTTTTTTTAGCTGCATTACTTCCCGAGTGAGCTTATAAAAGTATATTTTCACTGTTGTGGTTAGGTTGGGTTAAGTTTTAATTTTGGTAGGTTTTTTTTAGCTGCATTACTTCCCGAGTGAACCTATAAAAGCATATTTATTTATATTGTTATTTTCAAAGTTGTGGTTAGGTTGGGTTAATTTTTAATTTTGGTAGGTTTTTTTTAGCTGCATTACTTCCCGAGTGAACCTATAAAAGCATATTTATTTATATTGTTATTTTCACAGTTGTGGTTAGGTTGGGTTAAGTTTTAATTTGTGTAGGTTTTTTTAGCTGCATTACTTCCCGAGTGAACCTATAAAAGCATATTTATTTATATTGTTATTTTCACAGTTGTGGTTAGATTGGATTAAGTTTTAATATTGGTGGTTTTTTTTAACTGCATTAATTCCCGAGTGAGCCTATAAAAGCATATTTATTTATATTGTTATTTTCACAGTTGTTATTAGATTGGGTTAAGTTTTAATTTTCTTAGGTTTTTTTTAGCTCCATTACTTCCCGAGTAAGACTATAAAAGTATATTTTCACTATTGTGGTTAGGTTGGGTTAAGTTTTAATTTGTGTAGGTTTTTTTTAACTGCATTACTTCCCGAGTGAGCCTATATAAGTATATTTTCACAGTTGTGGTTAGATTGGATTAAGTTTTAATATTGGTGTTTTTTTTAGCTGCATCACTTCCCAAGAGAGCCTATACAAGTATATTGATATATGTCTTTGTGTGGTCATTGCTTTTAGAGTATTAGTAATTTTTCACAGTTGTGGTTAGGTTGGGTTAAGTTTTAATTTTGGTAGGTTTTTTTTAGCTGCATTACTTCCCGAGTGAACCTATAAAAGCATATTTATTTATATTGTTATTTTCAAAGTTGTGGTTAGGTTGGGTTAATTTTTAATTTTGGTAGTTTTTTTTTAGCTTCATTACTTCCCGAATGAACCTATAAAAGCATATTTATTTATATTGTTATTTTCACAGTTGTGGTTAGGTTGGGTTAAGTTTTAATTTGTGTAGGTTTTTTTAGCTGCATTTCTTCCCGAGTGAGCCTATAAAAGTATATTGTCAGTTTTGTGGTTAGGTTTGATTAAGTTTTAATTTTTGTAGGTTTTTTTTATCTGCATTACTTCCCGAGTGAGCCTATACAATTATATTTTCACAGTTGTGGTTAGGTTGGGTTAATTTTTAATTTGTGGAGGTTTTTTTTAGCTGCATTACATCCCGAGTGAACCTATAAAAGCATATTGATAAATGTGTGTATGTGTCATTGATATTTTAAGTTATAGTACCTATATAAACATATTAATAAACATTCCCAAGTACATTACATCATCAAGTGAACGTTACGCGCGATCACGGGCGAAGCCGGGCCCCGACCGCCTATCTATACTATAAGAGCGAAAATGTCTGTCTGTGTGTCTGTGTGTGTGTGTGTGTAAGTATTAGGATCTCGCGAACGCGAGATCCGTTTTCCGTAAGGAAAACCTCAGGTGATAAAGTGGGGCAGCGGGGTTTTAATAGATGATTTACTTTTTTGAATATGTATTCGCGCGATACCAATAATCGTTAAATAGTGTCATTTTTAGTCGATTTACGTAATCGAAAAATTTAAATTCGAAGCAAATTTTTAATAACAAACTTTATCGTGAATAATTTGATGGTAAATAATTTCGTAAAAATGAGTTTCTTTAATTTCGAATACATTACGTATATTTACGAAATGGTACTTCTTTAATGAAGGTACTTCGGTGTGAATATTTAAATAACAACTGTTGCATCGGAATTTTTTACCCGTATTATTGAGGTGAAATTTACTAATATGTAATATCGAGTTAATATTAATTATTTCCTATCTACGCCATGTAAACATAAATTATTAAACATAGGTGATACGATACGGTGATGTGAAAAATCAAAATCTACAATATTTATTCGATTTCAATAATTTTAACTTTATTAAATAGATAATTAAAATAGAATATAATTTTATGAATTGGGACTTCTTATGTTTAATATTCTTCGAGCTACGGCCGAAAAAGTGAAAAATACAGGATTTTAGAGTAGTCTATTTGACCGACTTCCGGTAATATGTTCGTATAAATTATGGATTCTTCAGATTAGGAGTACGAAAATACATGTAATAAAATGAGAAAAATCATGAAAATATTAATAATATGGTTTCCATCTCGGTTTTAATATTTCGCCAAATGTCATCATATATGGTCAAAGAAAAAAATATAGATTTATAAAAAAATATTTTTTCTAAAATCTATTCTATAATTATATATGTATTACATACCGATTGAACCTTTAAAAGTATAGTGATATGTGTGTGTTTATGTTCATTGATATTGTGAGTGTTAGTTATTTTCAATGTTGTGATTAGTTGGGTTAATTTTAATATTGGTAAGTTTTTTTTTAGCTACATTACTTCCCGAGTGAGACTATAAAAGTATTATTATATTTGTGTGTGATATTTTGAGTATTAGTTATTTTCACAGTTTTGGTTAGGTTAAGTTAAGTTTTAATTTGGATAGGTTTTTTTAGCAACATTACTTACTGAGTGAGTCTATACAAGCATATGTATTTATATTGTTATTTTCACAGTTGTGGTTAGGTTGGGTTAATTTTTAATTTTGGTAGGTTTTTTTAGCTGCATTACTTCCCGAGTGAACCTATAAAAGCATATTTATTTATATTGTTATTTTCACAGTTGTGGTTAGATTGGATTAAGTTTTAATATTGGTGGTTTTTTTAGCTGCATTAATTCCCGAGTGAACCTATAAAAGCAAAGTTATTTATATTGTTATTTTCACAGTTGTGGTTAGGTTGGGTTATGTTTTAATTTGTGTAGGTTTTTTTAGCTGCATTACTTCCCGAGTGAACCTATAAAAGCATATTTATTTATATTGTTATTTTCACAGTTGTGGTTAGGTTGGGTTAAGTTTTAATTTGTGTAGGTTTTTTTTAGCTGCATTACTTCCCGAGTGAACCTATAAAAGCATATTTATTTATATTGTTATTTTCACAGTTGTGGTTAGGGTGGGTTAAGTTTTAATTTGTGTAGGTTTTTTTTAGCTACATTACTTCTCGATTGAGCCTATAAAAGTATATTTATTTATATTGTTATTTTCACAGTTGTGGTAAGGTTGGGTTAAGTTTTAATTTTGGTAGGTTTTTTTTAGCTACATTACTTCCAGAGTGAGCCTATACAAGTATATTATCACTATTGTGGTTAGGTTGGGTTAAGTTTTAATTTGTGTAGGTTTTTTTAACTGCATTACTTCCCGAGTGAGCCTATATAAGTATATTTTCACAGTTGTGGTTAGATTGGATTAAGTTTTAATATTGGTGTTTTTTTTTAGCTGCATCACTTCCCGAGTGAGCCTATACAAGTATATTGATATATGTCTTTGTGTGGTCATTGCTTTTAGAGTATTAGTAATTTTTCACAGTTGTGGTTATGTTGGGTTAAGTTTTAATTTTTGTAGTTTTTTTTAGCAACATTACTTCCTGAGTGAGTCTATACAAGCATAGTATTTATATTGTTATTTTCACAGTTGTGGTTAGGTTGGGTTAATTTTTAATTTTGGTAGGTTTTTTTTAGCTGCATTACTTCCCGAGTGAACCTATAAAAGCATATTTATTTATATTGTTATTTTCAAAGTTGTGGTTAGGTTGGGTTAATTTTTAATTTTGGTAGTTTTTTTTTAGCTTCATTACTTCCCGAATGAACCTATAAAAGCATATTTATTTATATTGTTATTTTCACAGTTGTGGTTAGGTTGGGTTAAGTTTTAATTTTGGTAGGTTTTTTTTAGCTGCATTACTTCCCGAGTGAACCTATAAAAGCATATTTATTTATATTGTTATTTTCACAGTTGTGGTTAGGTTGGGTTAATTTTTAATTTTGGTAGGTTTTTTTTAGCTGCATTACTTCCCGAGTGAACCTATAAAAGCATATTTATTTATATTGTTATTTTCACAATTGTGGTTAGGTTGGGTTAAGTTTTAATTTTGGTAGGTTTTTTTTAGCTGCATTACTTCCCGAGTGAACCTATAAAAGCATATTTATTTATATTGTTATTTTCACAGTTGTGGTTAGGTTGGGTTAAGTTTTAATTTGTGTAGGTTTTTTTTAGCTGCATTACTTCCCGAGTGAACCTATAAAAGCATATTCATTTATATTGTTATTTTCACAGTTGTGGTTAGATTGGATTAAGTTTTAATATTGGTGGTTTTTTTAGCTGCATTAATTCCCGAGTGAGCCTATAAAAGCATATTTATTTATATTGTTATTTTCACAGTTGTTATTAGATTGGGTTAAGTTTTAATTTTCTTAGGTTTTTTTTAGCTCCATTACTTCCCGAGTGAGACTATAAAAGTATATTTTCACTATTGTGGTTAGGTTGGGTTAAGTTTTAATTTGTGTAGGTTTTTTTTAACTGCATTACTTCCCGAGTGAGCCTATATAAGTATATTTTCACAGTCGTGGTTAGATTGGATTAAGTTTTAATATTGGTGTTTTTTTTAGCTGCATCACTTCCCAAGTGAGCCTATACAAGTATATTGATATATGTCTTTGTGTGGTCATTGCTTTTAGAGTATTAGTAATTTTTTAATTTATTAGTAATTTTTGTGGTTAGGTTGGGTTAAGTTTTAATTTGTGTAGGTTTTTTTAGATGCATTACTTCCCGAGTGAACCTATAAAAGTATATTTATTTATATTTTTATTTTCACAGTTTTAGTTAGGTTGGGTTAAGTTTTAATTTGTGTAGGTTTTTTAGCTGCATTACTTCCCGAGTGAACCTATATATGTATATTTTAACTATTGTTGGCTTAAGTTTTAATTTACCTATATAAACATATTAATAAAAATTCCCAAGTACATTACATCACTAAGTGAACGTTACGCGCGATCACGGGCGAAGCCGGGCCCCGACCGCCTAGTCTATACTATAAGAGCGAAGTTGTCTGTGTGTGTGTCTGTGTGTGTGTGTGTGTAAGTATTAGGATATCGCGAACGCGAGATCCGTTTTCCGTAAGGAAAACCTCTGGTGATAAAGTGGGGCAGCGGGGTTTTAATAGATGATTTACTTTTTTGAATATGTATTCACGCGATACCAATAATCGTTAAATAGTGTCATTTTTTAGTCGATTTACGTAATCGAAAAATTTAAATTCGACGCAAATTTTTAATAACAAACTTTATCGTGGAGAATTTGATGGTAAATAATTTCGTAAAAATGAGTTTCTTTAATTTCGAATACATTACGTAGATTTACGAAATGGTACTTCCGGTTTGAATATCTAAATACAAATTGGTACATCGGAATTTATTTACCCGTATTATTGAGGTGAAATTCAAGAATATGTAAAATCGAGTTAATATTAATTATTTCCTATCAACGCCATGTAAACATAAATAATTAAACATATGTGATACGATACGATAATATAAAAAATAAAATCTACAATAATTATTCGATTTCAATAATTTTAACTTTATTAAATAGATAATTAAAATAGAATATAATTTTATAAATTGGGACTTCTTATGTTTAATATTCTTAGAGCTACGGCCGAAAAAGTGAAAAATACAGGATTTTAGAGTAGTCTATTTGACCGACTTCCGGTCATATTTTCATATAAATTATGGATTCATCAGATTTGGAGTACGAAAATACATGTAATAAAATAAGAAAAATCATGAAAATATGAATAATAGGGTTTCAATCTCTGTTTTAATATTTCGACAAATGTCATCATACAGTAAAAAAATATAGATTTATAAAAAAATATTTTTTATAAAATCTATTATATAATTATATATGCAATACATACCGAGTGAGCATATACAATCATATATATATGTATGTGGTCATTGATATTTTTAGTTATAGTTATTTTCACAGTTGTGATTAGGTTGGGTTAAGTTTTAATTTGTGTAGGTTTTTTTTAGCTACATTACTTCTAGAGTGAGCCTATAAAAGTATATTTATTTATATTGTTATTTTCACAGTTGTGGTAAGGTTGGGTTAAGTTTAAATTTTTGGAGGTTTTTTTTAGCTGCATTACTTCCCGAGTGAGCCTATAAAAGTATATTTATTTATATTGTTATTTTCACAGTTGTGGTTAGGTTGGGTTAAGTTTAAATTTGTTGTGGTTTTTTAAGCTGCATTACTTCCCGAGTGAGCCTATAACAGCATATTTGCACAGTTGTGGTTAGGTTGGATTAAGTTTTAATTTGTGTAGGTTTTTTTAGCTGCATTACTTCCCGAGTGAGCCTATAAAAGCATATTTATTTATATTGTTATTTTCACAGTTATGGTTAGGTTGGGTTAATTTTAATTTTGGTAGGTTTTTTTTAGCTGCATTACTTCCAGAGTTTGCCTATACAAGTAGCTTTTCACGGTTGTGGTTAGGTTGGGTTAAGTTTTAATTTTGGTAGGTTTTTTTAGCTGCATTACTTCCCGAGTGAGCCTATAAAAGTATATTTTCAATGTTGTGGTTAGGTTGGGTTAAGTTAATTTTGGAGGTTTTTTTTAGCTGCATTACTTCTCAAGTGAGCCTATAAAAGTATATTGTCACGGTTGTGGTAAGGTTGGGTTAAGTTTTAATTTTGGAGGTTTTTTTTAGCTGCATTACTTCCCGAATGAACCTATAAATGCATATTTATTTATATGGTTATTTTCACAGTTGTTGTTAGGTTGGGTTAAGTTTTAATTTGTGTAGGTTTTTTTTAGCTGCATTACTTCCCGAGTGAACCTATAAAAGCATATTTATTTATATTGTTATTTTCACAGTTGTGGTTAGGTTGGGTTAAGTTTTAATTTTAGTAAGTTTTTTTTAGCTGCATTACTTCCCGAGTGAACCTATAAAAGCATATTTATTTATATTGTTATTTTTACAGTTGTGGTTAGGTTGGGTTGATTTTAAATTGTTGGAGGTTTTTTTTAGCTGCATTACTTCTCGAGTGAGCCTATAAAAGTATATTGTCACGGTTGTTGTTAGGTTGGATTAAGTTTTAATTTGTGTAGGTTTTTTTAGATGCATTACTTCCCGAGTGAACCTATAAAAGTATATTTATTTATATTTTTATTTTCACAGTTTTGGTTACGTTGGGTTAAGTTTTAATTTTTGTAGGTATTTTTTAGCTGCATTACTACCTGAGTTTGACTATAAAAGTATACTTTCACTGTTGTGGTTAGATTGGATTAAGTTTTAATATTGGTGGTTTTTTTAGCTGCATTACTTCCCGAGTGATCCCTATAAAATCATATTTATTTATATTGTTATTTTCACAGTTATGGTTAGGTTGGGTTAAGTTTTAATTTTGGTAGGTTTTTTTTAGCTGCATTACTTCCCGAGTGAACCTATAAAAGCATATTTATTTATATTGTTATTTTCACAGTTGTGGTTAGGTTGGGTTAAGTTTTAATATTGGTAGGTTATTTTTAGTTGCATTACTTCCCGAGTGAACCTATAAAAGTATATTTATTTATATTTTTATTTTCACAGTTTTGGTTACGTTGGGTTAAGTTTTAATTTTTGTAGGTATTTTTTAGCTGCATTACTACCTGAGTTTGACTATAAAAGTATACTTTCACTGTTGTGGTTAGATTGGATTAAGTTTTAATATTGGTGGTTTTTTTAGCTGCATTACTTCCCGAGTGATCCCTATAAAATCATATTTATTTATATTGTTATTTTCACAGTTATGGTTAGGTTGGGTTAAGTTTTAATTTTGGTAAGTTTTTTTTAGCTGCATTACTTCCCGAGTGAACCTATAAAAGCATATTTATTTATATTGTTATTTTCACAGTTGTGGTTAGGTTGGGTTAAGTTTTAATATTGGTAGGTTATTTTTAGTTGCATTACTTCCCGAGTGAGCCTATAAAAGTATATTTATTTATATTTTTATTTTCACAGTTTTGGTTAGGTTGGGTTAAGTTTTAATTTTTGGAGGTTTTTTTTAGCTGTATTACTTCCCGAGTGAGCCTATAAAAGTATATTGTCACGGTTGTGGTTAGGTTGGGTTAAGTTTTAATTTACCTATATAAACATATTAATAAAAATTCCCAAGTACATTACATCATTAAGTGAACGTTACGCGCGATCACGGGCGAAGCCGGGCCCCGACCGCCTAGTATATATATAATATGTAGTTTATTAGGTAAACAACAAAATAAATAAACAAAAATATAGAAGAAAAAATAGATATGAATTTATACCTAAACCGACATGGTACACAAATTAACATTGCAATGGGTTTTCATTTAATAACAAAACGCCTTGGTTTATGCATTCCGAATTAATTATGTATATATGCCGAATATATATATATATATATACAAGCTAGTTTATATTCCTGATAAAGAAAGGTGATATAGATAAGTGTAACACGATATTGTACAACTATACATGAAACACACACTCGCACACACACACACACACACGAGAGTACACAAACACGCAAGCACATATACACACGTGCGCGAACATACACACACATCAATACATACACCGATATACACACACATATAGATATATATATATATAATATGAACTTATTAATTGAATCCCATGTGAGATGAAACTAAATTTGCTGGTAGTAATTATTTATTAACATTTTATTATTAAACTATACTAATATGTACATAACTACATCTTGTACATACCCTTAGTATAATTTAAAAATTTCTCATATATTTATACAATATCCATTGAGTAGTAGGCTTTTGAATAACACTATGAATTTCCTATCTAACACATGTAAAATAAACAAAATGGCGGCGGTGTGCGGCCTCCCCTTAATGGTTGCACATGACTATAATCTTGTATATACCCTAAAGGTTGTATATTGCCTATAGATGTGTACCATTATAATGCTATACATAATACACTATATACTATATATAAATATATATATATATATATATATATATAGTATTTTCGCATTCTTTGCAATTATGTTTGTTTACCATGCATACATAATAATCTATTAATCCTCAATAATAATATATATATATATATTCATGCTATGTTATTAATATAGTAATTACTATATGCATTATAGGATTTGACTATGCTTTATGTATAATATAAAGGTGATATATAGAGATAATAAATTATAAACACCATTCTATATATTTATATATATATATATAACATATGTTTTTAAATGAATAATGGTATCACTATATATAGGGTATAGAATATACACAACTACAATAATTACCCATTATAAATATATAATAAATCTGGAACTATAGATCTATATATGCTTTATAAGTATATAAACACATTTGAAATTTGTCTCCATTGTAATTGCATTACATATTGGGTAGAACAAGTATACTTAGGGTGTGTTTTTCGTCATCCAGCTACGCACAACGTGCGACATCGAATTTTACAAAGTGTTTTTCGTCAACCATTCGTCGAACTTCGTCGATCATCATATCATTATTGGTAAATATATGCGCGCATACCTAAAAATAGCAATACCGTTATGATTGTGACGTATTTTATGACTCAGCTCATGGGCGGAGCTTCAAATGCGTGCGACGCCGTTCGTTCTAGAATTCAAATTCAATGAAGAACTGCGCGGATAAGAATAAAAGGTGTATCGGCGAAGTTAGCTGTTCGGCGAACGCTGTCCGATATCTCGTACAAGTTTACATGTAGTGAATAGGGCTTTGTAAAATTCGATGTCGCGCGTTGTGCGTAGCTGGATGACGAAAAACACACCCTTAGTATATAGGGGGGTATATAGTATGGTAGAACAAACAGTTACTGATGTGAACACAACGGCAATATTGAAAGTGTTCACCATATTACCGTATATGTTATATATTACCACATATAATGAATAGCGTTAACATGTCTTATGTAGATAACCAGTATGCATGAATTCCAATATATATAACTAGATATTACTAATAAATAATCAAATTAATATATATATATACATATTCTATAGTACAAGTTGTAACTTGAGATGAGATTACTATAATATTAATAAGAAATATTAAGTCATATATATATAGTAATATACACACATAATTATTAATGTTATATATTTATATTAAAAATAATGTTTATAAGAAATTGCTAACAATACAAAACTTACTTAACATTACTATAATATATTATGTTACTATATTATTACCTACCAATACACTACACTACATATATAACTATACTAACTTATTCAATTTAAACATTATTAAATATATAAATTATTTACATGTATATATATGTATTGTTTACCTATACGTCATTATATATGCATAATAAGTTATTATTAATAACGCATATACATACAATAGTAGTAATGTTCATCAATAATTTGTTTATATCAGGGAGTTTCCCTGATTATATTATTATTATAATTATTTTTTAACACTACTGTTTGAGTAAAATACCTGGATATTTATGTATACATTTGCATTAGCCTACCTCACAACCCCTATACACACACGCGCACACACACACACACACACACACACATACTACCAGTACCACTACTACATTTCCCACCACCACTACCTGCAGGCAACGCAGCTGTAATATATGCTATATGGAGTACACGGTCTCTTCGAGAACAATCCTCTTCATTGTTCCTCATTAATCTTAGCATAACAGATCTAATGACCGCTCTATTAGTTAGTAAACAAAGACTAAATACATAACTGACACACCTTCACAGTCATCACAGGACATTTCCATTACCCATGTCATCATTAATCAGCGGATTCGTGTGTCGTCTGTTTATCACGTAACACGTATCACTATAACACACACACACCCACACATGCACACACATACACACATGCACACACACACACACACACCCAGATAATGACGAGCAGCGCTGTGTCGGTGATGATAGATCTGGGAGATGTTCCTTGGCTCTATTGCAATGTGATGTGCGCTCTCAACTATTGTTTTATAGTAGTCAGCATGATGACACTAGCGTTCATAGGTTAGTAGCAGTAGCAGTAGCAGTAGCAGTAGCAGTAGCAGTAGCAGTAGCAGCAGTAGCAGTAGCAGTAGCAGTAGCAGTAGCAGTAGCAGTAGCAGTAGCAGTAGCAGTAGCAGTAGCAGTAGCAGTAGCAGTAGCAGTAGCAGTAGCAGTAGCAGTAGCAGTAGTAGTAGCAGTAGCAGCAGTAGCAGTAGCAGTAGCAGTAGTATTAGTATTAGTATTAGTATTAGTATTAGTATTAGTATTAGTATTAGTATTAGTATTAGTATTAGTATTAGTATTAGTATTAGTATTAGTATTAGTATTAGTATTAGTATTAGTATTAGTATTAGTATTAGTATTAGTATTAGTATTAGTATTAGTATTAGTATTAGTATTAGTATTAGTATTAGTATTAGTATTAGTATTAGTATTAGTATTAGTATTAGTATTAGTATTAGTATTAGTATTATTATTAGTATTAGTATTAGTATTAGTATTAGTATTAGTATTAGTATTAGTATTAGTATTAGTATTAGTATTAGTATTAGTAGTAGTAGTAGTAGTAGTAGTAGTAGTAGTAGTAGTAGTAGTAGTAGTAGTAGTAGTAGGAGTAGTAGTAGTGATGTTGCCCTTCTATTCTAATTGATACCTACCGCTATAGGGAACAGTCGCCAGTCAGTATACAGTATATAGGTACACATAGTAGTACAGAACGCAGCACTAAACAACTTACAGAATTCTAATAACATGAAAATAGATAGAACTTGTTAATTATAAGAGTAACATATTAAGTAATTATACCAGTGTATGTTGGTATAACTATATTTAGTTACATTATAATGATTCTATCGTAGTATAAACAATCACAGAATTAAAAATAACGTATTTTCTTAATGGTAAAGGTAAACTAAAGAAAACTAAATTACGTTATAAATTATAAATTCCTAAGAATACACTATAGTGTTAAAATAAAACGATTAATATTGTATGATAATTGGGTAAATTATTGGGTACAAAATACTCAATTATACATACTGTTATATTTATAATAGATATTAATGTATATATATGTTCACTAATTCACTTATGTTTGTATGTTAATGTGTATGTATGTATGTATGTATGTGTAGGTGTGTACAGGTGTGTAGGTGTGTACAGGTGTGTTTGTGTGTAGGTGTATATATGTATGTTAGTAAAGCCAGTATATCGGATGTGTTGATACATATGGGATGTGTAATATTGATATAGCTATATGTAAGTTTACTTCTAGTATTTAGTGAAAGTGGCTTCCTTGACTTGTAAGACTGTACCGACTGACTGTTTGCTATAGAGATACAATACACGCATGTACACACATATACACATATACTCTGTTGATAATGCAGATAGCATTCATATATATCAAGATATATTATTAGTACTATATACATATATTTGTATTTTACCATTTTAGGTAAACTATACATCTATGACTATATATGACTATAGTTCAATAATCACATTTTCATATTATTCAACACATTGATACTGCTTATAGTTTGAGTTAAATATTTACAATTAATATATAATATAACATAAGAAACATATAATATAACATATATCTATTATATTAATAGAACAATTGTATATATGTTTATCTTATACTATTTGGGTATGCATGTTCAAAAATAGGTCACCAATGTTATATAATATATGACATACAGTGTAAGCTAACTCTATTCTTGCAATTCTAACAGTATTGTTAAAAAATATAAGTAAGCATTATTTTTATCAACATATTTAATTAGATATATATTTAGTGGTTGTAACAAAATTAACAATAAATTCTATATATGGTGTATTATTCAAACAACAATAATACATTCATTATATATATATATATATATATATTTTAAATTATATGTTCTAAGTTTATGATTTTATAATCTAATTATATATATATATATATATATAATTACAAGATATCAAGTTCACTTTCTATCATTCGTTTCTTAATTAAAATGATATTTGAGTAAATGTCATATTGATTCTATAGACACAATAATACATATATATATATTGCCTATATTATTAATTAGTAGACTATTGAATATTGGGACTGTATAAATAATACTAACTACCATCACAGCATTGGATAGATATTTCACAATAAGATATGCACTTAATTATGACACCTTTATGACTGAATCAAGAATAAAGGTTATTATGTAATGTGAATTAATAATCAACTGTATTAACTACTATAATACTGTTATTGGTATATATATTATATTGTTTTACCATATCACTATTTAGAAATATAACTCAATAATCGCCATACATATATATTCTTTTAAACTTTAACCTCCAATGTGAAATGAATCTATATATATATATATATATTTAAAATAAATAATATAATATACAAATATATATATATATACAAATATATAATAGTACACATTTATTTTAAATAATGTTCAAATAGAGTATCACTTTTATTTATCATTAATCACATGTCATTCTAGCATTATATAGTATATAATTATATATTTTATGCATATTATAGTGTATATTATACTTGTATAATTGTATATGCTTATATATTTACATAACATACATCGATATTTATAAAAAATTAATTAATTATATTATCGTGACTACATATATATATATTGATTTACAGATAATGATCGGATGGACTTGGGTACAAGGATTTATAATAGCTGGAATACCTGTTTGCTTAAATTGGATACGATACGATTATTGGGAAATGGTAATAATAACCTATGTGTATTGTGTATTGTACCATTTGTACTAGTAATAATCAATATATATATATATATATATATTGATTAGTATTTCTATAGTGAAAACATATAAATTACTATATTATTATATAATTGGAAATGTCAACATATGTCAATTACTTTTGTGGTGGTATTAATGTATATGATAATTACATAGATATGTGCAGTGGGCTGGAAAAGACACAAAGGCACAGAGATATATGTAATAGTAGCCTGTATAGTATGCTTTGTTCTACCTGCTTACATAATAGTCTATTGTTATTGGAAAGTGATTGTAGTAGCAAAAAAGTGTGGAGAAAATCACACAGAAAGACAACAACAAAGACAGGTTTCCTATAATCATAATAAATATGTATAACTCCTTAATATCATATATAAATATAATATATTAATATCTAATACATTTTAAGTACTAATTATAATGTTAGTAAATAATTTAATAAAAATAAATTATTGATTTGAAATATTAAAATAATATTACCAAAAGATATAATGAAATATAACTACTATGAATATAGATCTCAAGGACAATCAAGAGTCTTATAGTTGTTGTGATATTATTCTTTATATTTATGACACCATTTTGTATAACGAAATTTCTAAAGGTTTCTATAGAATTTATATCAACAGTTATAAATAATTTGTATATAGATATATACTTTGGGCTACTTAAATAAATCATATTTAAAGTATTAAATCATAACACTGGAACTGATTAATATTTATTACTAAGATTAAGTTTTTATATATGTTATTAATATTGGTTTATTAATTTTGCTTATATCTCAAATATATCTCAAATATATCTATGTAATATCTATAAATAGGTTCTATATATATATATATATATATATATATATAATATAGCTATTAATGTATAATACATAGGTTGTATTACTGAATCCTGATATGATACCAGCACGTGTCAACTCTGTTGCTGCTTTCTTCGCATTTTTTTCATCATTATGTAATCCATTTGTTTATGGAATATTTAGGTCTGATTTCAGATTGGCTTACGGAAGGATGTTAAACAAAATACCTGTTAGTATATTCACTAAATAGTATCTATGCACTTCATTTTAATGTCATCTAGTTTAATTAAATATCTATACAATATTTATATTTATTAGTTTTTTATTTTTTTAATTTTAAATATTTATTATTTATAATTTTTAAATATAATAATGTATGACATAATAAGTTAATAATACTTATAAATATATAATTACATAATTAATATTATTATAGTTTAAAAGTAACTTTTATTTATTCACTATTAAGATAATAAATTTTAATAATTTTAATATTTAAAATACATTCTATTAAATGAAAAAATATATTCCTCGAATAGGGTTATAAATCATAGTGGTAGCTAGCATGTCGCCATGATATAAAGAATAGTATTACACATTATCAAGGTACAAGCAATATATTCAACACTCGTAACTCACTTGTAACAACTAATACTAGCACATTCCATTAGATATTCGTGCAACAAAAAGGAACATTCGCAGACTACCTAAGAAATGTATTTCCAAGTTGTGCGAGTGCATTAAGTAGGGGTACATCTAGTGGGGGTACAAATAGTACTGAATTACATGCCAAGATCATGTCAGTAGTACAAGATCCTCCTCCCGTAATCAATATCATTCAACCAGATGATGAGGATTCTGATAATAATTATCATGTTAGAATGAAAAGGAATTTTCAAACTTTTAGAGGTCATATGCGATTTAACAGAGGCAATAAAGTGGCATCGTTACCATTGTAAATATACTTGTTAATATCATTATATGGATTGCAGATTATTATATCATTATTATATAATTAATAATTGAATACATTCAGTATTATTTAATATATTATTAGCTCAATTATTTTTATTAAATTTATATTTCATCATAAATAGATTATAAGTATTTTATATTATAATCTATATATTTATTACAAATTTTATATATATATATATATCGTTTTCATTCTAATTTATATTATTATAAATTAATCAAATAATAATATTATATAAATAAATTTAGTATAACAAATATTATAATTGAATGTTTATATTATGATTAATAAGCCTTATCAATAATAAGCACATAAGGGATAAAGTCATGCACACACAATGGCCGGTACATGTAAAAGATAGCAGATACATAGTAGAACTTATCATGAAATAACTGAAGATTATTGGAGTATTGCCAACATTAATTCAACCTTTAAATACTAGACATATATAGTCAACTGTCTATTGTCTTGATTTATGAATAATTAATTTTATAAGTATATATAATACGATTTTGAAATAAAAATATTGTTTCTATATATATATATGCCTTATTAACCAATATAAAGTAAATATATATAAATACATATGTAAAATATTGAATACTAAAAAGTAGATATATTTACATACAAACTAACTAGCTATAGAAATAAATAATTAGTAAGATACCTCATAAAGTATAGCAAGTAAAATATAATAATTATACTATAAAAAAAACATCTAGGTTTATCAATATTTATATTTTTATTAAATTATATAAGATTGCATATAGTGTAGTTTATTATAATTTATTAATATAATATTACAATATAATAATATTAATGTTATTTTGTCAAGTATAAATTAGTATAAATACTATTTATAAATATTATTTATTAAATAGTATGTAATCATGTATAAATATGTATCCAAAAGTAAAAAATTAATTTGACGTGAATACACTTAAATAATAATACAATTAAGGACTTTATTTTATTAAAAAATAATATATTAAATTTTAACATTATTACATATAAAAAATTAGTATAATTATTTAATTGTGTAAAATTATCTCCAAAAAATCATATTTATTTGTTTTAAAATGGTAAATTTTTATAAAGAAGATGTCTTGAAAGTAATATCAATTGTAATTTTCAAATTATGACTCATAATTTATGAATAATATTACAACCATAGAATGTGCAAGAAATATAATTAAATATTATTTATAAAATTTGTTCAATAACACATTTAAATCTTAAAATAAAAATAATAAACATTCACACTACAAAATATGTTATGAAGTTATGATGACTGCTACATTTAGAATATCCTATAGAACTGCTGACGACATGGTGTGTAGAAATTAAAAAAATATTGAAATATGTCATCAGATCTTTCTAACATATAATATATACATAAAATTTAGATTTAAATTACTTTCTACTATTATTAAATATATTATAAATATCACAAAATTTAAGAATATCAACTTACTGTAAATTACTAAATTGCATATTATCTATATTACATATTAGTTTATCTTATATCACATATCTAATTAATTTTATTAAAATATTATATAATAGTAATCAATCATAATAAAAAATGTATTAATAAATTATAGTTTATATATATATTATAACTTATAATTTATGGTCAAAAAATTTCTAATAATATATATATATATATATATCATATATTATATTATATATTAATCACTATATTTCTATATAATCTATTTAAAGAATTAACTATTTATAAATCTATTTATAGATCTAATCTAAGTGAGGTTAACCTCATCTTTGACAATTTCTATGCGACTACCAGAGAACGGCCACATTGATACCACTTGTTCCAACTCTTTTGTAACTTTCTCTTCCTTTATTTCATCCACCATTTCAATAACTTCTTCTTCATATTCATAAGGGACTTCAATAATCTATTTAAAGTAGTGATTATTTAAGTCATAGTAATTTGAAGTGTAATATTAAGGATACACATACCTCCATTATATTTACATGTAATTAGACAGATAGGAAATACATATAATTTAATATATTTAACGATGTCGACTAATATTAGAGTTATGAACATAATTGTATCATATAATAAAACATAAATTCAATAAAATTACAGAAATATTTATGTATATATTTATTTAAAAATCAAAGTTAAATCCATTTAAAAAATGTTTATTATATAAATATTTTTATTACAATAATTTATATTTAAATAAAAAAAGTTGACTATATTTTACTACAAATTCCAATCATTTTTATAAATATCTTCTTGTTAATATTAATGATATATATAATTTATATTGAAATAAAAAGAAAGTATATTGATATTTAGAGAATTTGTCTAGAAATTTATATTTGAATTCGGCTATGTTAGTGAAACTAATTATTCTGAGAAAATTGGATTAAAACTTTGGCACAAGAATACAAATAATACTATGAATTATATATATATATATATATATATATATATATATACTTAGTACATATTATGAAATGATATTATAAAATAATTTGTAATTTTTATAACATTTACAAAATAAATTGAGTTATATAAAACCTAAATTTAATGAATTGATTTAAATTTTCGCCAATTTTTTAAATAACTGATATCTATCATACATTTATTATTAATAATAAATAAATATATATATATATATACACAGGTGTTTTACCCATGCCCTTAATATTTATATATATTGATAGAGGAATAATACTATAGTTTACATTTTATGTAGATTTATAATACTTGTATTGTATTTTCCCAAATCTATATATACAAATTTATAGTTTATTAACAAATATAAATTGAGTCTACATATTATATAACATGTCAAATAACTCATTAAAAAATAATTATAATACTATTAATTTGTGTAATGTAGTCTAATAATAAATAGTAGTGCGTTACAGATATCATTAGATGCTATCATAGACTTCATAATAGAAGATAAACTAAGATACCTCAGTATATTCAACTTCTTCATCGGAAGTAGCCACTAGTTCATCATCAGAATCACTGTCAACCTTCTTAGTGTCGAGCGCATCCGTGGGTGATAATGCATTACGAGTTTGTTCAGGCTTTATCTATACAAAACATGCATATATTAATATGGGTACACAATATTTTAATATAACAATGACATTAACAGTGAGTATTTGTACTGACGAGATAAAATAATTACATAACACTATTAGTAACTACAGGTAACTTACACTGTGGGCATTAGCAGCTTTAGTCATCAGAGTGGCTAGAGAAGATAGACGTTGGATATCATTTGTAAAGGCTGATATCTCCTCGTGTACTCTGTGATGACGTTGTAGCAAGGCTTGGGTGTTTGTCTTGTCCTTACCGTAATCGTTACTACCCACTAGAACACATTTCTCCTTCATCCATGATTCTGCTTCATTGGAATCAGTGTAATACTGAAACAGAGTGAGGACACCATGTGTTAGGTGAACCAGTGTTATGTTATAGATAGGAGGTTAGGTTTAGAGGTCATAACAATGTTCATAACATACCTGATGACTCTCTACAGCATCTTCTAGTCTAGTTCTTCTCTTGTTTGATAAATCCATTAGTTTCTTCAGTTTCTCTTTCAATACATCACATCTACAACACATAACATATATAATATACACAATACATATATAATTATGGTATTATTTAAATTATTATTTCTTACATTTCCACTATTTCTAGTTTTAAACATGGATAGATAAATTTATGATATCTATTTATACCATTTCTATTTATATAATATCCATTTATGTCATGACCATTAATGTCATATATATTTATCATATCTATTTATCAACTCTAATTATATCAAATCTATTTATCATATATATTTATATTAATAATACATTTTATAATAAAATTATAATTAGAGAAAATAAAATTAAAATAAATATTAATATATAAATTAATAATTAAATATTAAATTAAAATTATATTGAATTTAATATGGATTTAATATAGAATTTTTTACATATATTTTATAGAGTGCTGTTTCATAAAAGTAGAATTAGGTTCATTTTAATATTTATTAACACCTATAACATATAATATATATGCTCTACATTCTATCAGAATATAATATACTTTTTTATAATTTAATTTTATAATATTTATTTAATTTAATAAATAAAAAGAACCATTAGTATATTGTATGTTTTAAAATTAAATATTATTCAATGATTTGAGAATTTGTTAATTATAGGAATTTGATACGCTTATTAATTTAATATTCATATTATTTTCTTACTTTTGTATGGTATTTTTTATACTAGTATATAATTGGTATTATTTATAATTTTATTTAAAAATGCATTTATATTATATTTGGAAGTAAATATTTTAATAATATTGAAAATGTAATATATTATGTTGTAATTAATATCTTATATTAATATAACTAATATATACTGTTCTGTAATATAATAATATTTAATATCATCAACAAGTGACAATAATTGCCTATATTATTTATAATTTATGACTAAATTATGTATTTATCATATATATATATATATATATATATATATTTCAGGGATGGGGCTAAATATAACAACTTTTTTAATATAGAATAAAATACAAATATGTTATAGGGTGTTCACATCAATTCCGTTTTAAAACTGTACGTATAATATATATATATATATATATATATTGATATATATATAAAGTATATTAACAAATGTTTATTATTACATATAACTTATCGAATAACTATCTATTAAATATATATATATATATATATATATATATATATTATAAAAAGGTTATATAATATGGTATACAACTATATATATATTTTAATAATATATATCAACTATACAATAGTAATATATAATATATATTTCAATAATTTATTAAATATTTATTTAAATTATATATATTTCATAAGTTTAGATATAATTATAATAATTTATATATTATATAATAATATAGTATTTGTTATATTAGTTAAAAATATTAAATTAATAAATATAATGTATGTAGTATTTATGTATTTGTGTATTTAAAGAAATATATAATATTACTATTTATACATTGAATTTAGCTATATCCCACAATTAGATTTGTTACAATTGATTTTATTTGTACATATTTAAATATAGGTGGCGATATATGTCTATCCTTACGACAGACTAAAAAACAAGGAATTGATGTGAACACTTAAAAATCTGTTCTTCAAAAAATCTTCAAATTTGCTGTGAATGAATCATTTGAAGTTGAAGTTACACGTACGTTTTTTAAAACGGAATTGATGTGAACACCCTATTATCAATATTTTATTAAAATAAAATAAGAACACAATACAAATATAGGTAGTCTGGGATGAGGTAATTTCAGATTACAATATATAAATGTATGATGAAATAACTGATTAATTTGGGAAAACTTTAAGTAATAGTTAAATAACATTATTTATAGTACTACAATTATTAATAAAAGAGATATAATATTAATATTTATCTATATACTGATTTTATTAACTATTTGTAATTGATTTCATCTATAATACATATGTATTTTATTCTATTATAGACGAATAGTTAAATAATCTGGTAGGAATTGCAGAGTAATTTTAGATGATTAAAGTTCTAGTTTAATAACTTTATTTAGGGTAATAATATTTGTTATAAACATGTAAAGGTTTATAAAATCATGTTAACATGGTATGATACAAGTTATTTTATTTATACCTAATATATATTTTAATAATTATAAAGTTATATAAAATAAAATATCTTTAAATATACAGATACACATATAATATAAACAATAAATATTATTTATATATATATATATATATATATATATATATATATATATATATATATATATATATATATATATATATATATATATATATATATATATTATAAACATTATTATATATATATATATTGTTATTGTTATTTGGTGGAGTCCTTTCATCTCATCCAGGAATTTAGAGGAAGTTTTCACTTATAAACATATATGGCTCTAATGTCCCTTCGAAGCCTCTCTCATGTTAAGGCATCCATGGTTTTAACAAGAGCCAATGTTATTTATTTATACACAATTATATAAGATTACTTCTAAATAATATTTTGAAAACCCATTTTATAAAATTAATTAAATGTCCTGACGAGGCCTACTGTCCTACTGCTTGTGTGTCTAACGCCTTAGCCACTGAGCCATACAGGCAGTTGTATATATAGTATATATATATATATATATATATATATATATATATATATATTATATAAGCACTATATTACATGATATTATACTGAGATTTAGTGATTTACTTTAATAACATATTATATTATTTAAATTGCAATTGACCGAAATATATACTAAATAAAACATATTCAACACTAATATAATATATAAACATAATAACTACATATTATGAAGAAATATAGAATATCTATTACTAAATAATATGGCTAACTATTTAATGATATCATCCTTGTATAATATTAAAGTTAAGTTATATTTATAGTATTCATATTTATTATATATCTATGATACTATGGATATAATATTATATTATAAACATAAATAAATGTATTACATCAAACTTTGATAACATTTAAAAACCAATAGATATTTATAAATAATATTATTTGTATCCCAAAATACTTCATTAAATTGTTATCATTTATTTTTGATTATATTTTTTATAAATTATTATTATTAAAACATAAAATATTTCCTATACAAAATATATGAATTAAAAACTGTTGATTTTTTGCATTCATAAATTTATAAACTTTATTCAAATTATTTATAAACTATTGTTCTATTTATAATTAATAATTCATATACAAATACACAACTGTTTATTTAAATACAAATATTTTATTATAAAATTCATGTATCACGTATATATATATTAGAATAAATATTTGAAATAGAATTATTAATATAAATTTTATATAATATATAATATATTTAAAAATAAATAACCCCAGTAATATGTAATACATAATTAGAATTAGAATATTATTTTATATTAGTTTAATATATTTAGTATATTAATTATATAATTATTTTATTACAGTATTAATAACTATATATATAAATTAAATATAAAATATATTTCATGAATAATATACTATTCATTATTATTTATTAATACAAATAAATATTCTACTAATTAGTAATATTATACTCTTAGAAAGTATAGAACATGTGCTCTAAATATCATGCAATTATATATGTTTGTATCAAGAAATATATACTGTTTATTTATATTTTTATTAATATTTCAATAATTTAAAACTCAAGAAATATTTATCGATTTAGAATAAAAGAAGTATTACATTTTTAATTTATATTTATTTATAAATGTGTATTTAAAAATACTGATTTTTTAATTTACGAATTCATAGATTTTTTCTAAATAATATAATGTATATATGTATACAATTTACACATAATTATATTCAAATTATTAATTTAAAATTAGTTTTAAATTTATTTGAATATTTAATTAAATTTGTACACCTGACAATAATATAATATGATAAAACTAATTAAGTATAAGTTAAAAGTTTTCAAAAATATACGTAAATCTATCATTCTAAATTTAAATGTATAATTAATACGTAATGGCTAATGTTTAAAATTGTGTTCAATAAATATTAATAAATTTAATAGTCTGGTATTATATGTAATGAATAACGTAGATTATATACTAAATTAATTATTATATATATATTATTTTATATCATTTTATCTAAATATTATAATCTAAAAACTAACATTTTATTATGCACATATAATATTATAAAGCATAGAAAATAATTATATAGAATACAAAAAATTAATATATAATCAAAATGTATATTTACTTCAAAATAAATTCAATATATCAATGTTTTATATATATAATCTTTACTTGATAATTGTTAGTATTGTCATTTCTATAATACATATATTTGCTACATTACACCCTAACCGTATGGAAATATTACTGGAGTCGCAGTGTTTGTTATCAATGAGTTTAGCACCCACCGTACAGATATCATCGCATTGTTTAGAGTGGGCTGTTGTCTCAGACTCCAGGGCCTACACCAACACACACATATGGGTATTAGTATACAAGTAGGCGGGGCTTGTTGTAGTGGTATTACCGCATGTTTCTGTAGTAGTGCAGTAACAGCTTGCAAGTCCCTACCGATGTCGGTGCTCTTTACCAGACGAATCTTCTCAATGATCCAAGCCTGTTCGTCATCGCAGTCTTGTAGGAACTTAAAGTAGGTCAACGACTCGTCTAGTTCAGTCTTGCGAGAGGCTGCAATCTTACACACTCTGTATGCGTAATTTATTTTTATATTTCAATATACTTTAAATATATATTTTATTTAATCAATTATATAAAATTTATATTTATAATCAATTTATTTAAAAAAACCATTTAAATATAATTATTTTATATTTCGAATAATTATAATGTAATAATCGTATAATAATAATTATTATAATTAACTATTTTAGCTTATGATGAACGTATTATAAATAATAATGATATTAATCAGAAACAATATAAATAAATCTAATTAAAATTAATAATTTTATTTAATAATTATGAAGTACAAATTTAGAATTTATTTTTTTTGATATGTAATATTATAAATCACTAGTAGTGTAATAATTAATATATACCGATCATATGCCTGATTCACTGTTTCAAGTCTTTGCTGTAGAAGACGACTTTCAGGGTGAAGAGATTTCAAATGAGGTGTAGCAGTTTTATTTAGACCTCGTACCTTAATAATAAATATTGTTCTTATAAATTAAAGTTGTATACATACATATATATTAAATATGCTAAATTTAGATGTAAACTAGAGATACAGTAGGTGTATGATGATGGTAACTTGTGATCCGATAGAAGATATTTGTGATTCGAGTAAAGCATGTTTATGTATAAGATCTTCGGCACTTATTAAATGTTTCGCAGGATCTGCACTTAACATCCTTGGCTATAGTATTGTATTGAAATGTTATTATTAGTTATAATTAATGGTTCTTAAAAAGAATATATTATTTATCATACATAATTACAATATAAGTAAAATGGTACATAAATAATGCGTAAACAACACATGATGACTAACCTCAATTACTGATAGTTTAGCTTGAATAGTTTCAAGTTCTCTAAACATGCCCAATAATTCAGAGAAACCAGTTAGTGTTCTCTTCTTCTTTTCTAAAGAATCAATCAGATCCTTCCATTTCTGTATTAGTTCAGCTTCTCTATCATTTATTTCATCTTTCTTGTGATAGTTTTCTGAAGAAAGTTCTTTACTCATGGCAGTTAAAGCTTCAAATCTATTTCTCTATTAATAAAGTTAGTTTACTTGTTAATTAATATACCTTAATATATATATATATATATATATATATATATATATATATATATATATATATTAATTTGTATTTATATTAATAATAGATCTATGGTAATTAAAATAGAATAATTATACAATTTTATATAATAAATATTAATATTATAAATACTAGTATTTAAGTTTTTATCTGTATTAACATATTTAATTATTAATCTAAAAATATATTCTAATAATGAAATAATTATTTGGAAATAAATATGAAATATTATTAATTATTAACCTTATTATATATATATTTAATCTATTTTAAAACTAATTGAATAATTGTAATATATTCAAATATAAATTAGTAATTAAAATTAAAATATTACATAAATATATTTAATGATTATTTTACACTTTATATTAATAATTTTTATTATTCTTATTCTATTTTAAATATTAGAAAATATATAATATGAACAATATATTAATTAATATATATATTAAAGTAATATATAATTAATAATTGATAAATACAATGAGCAATAACTGATAACTAACCCTTGATTCTATATCGGCTGAAATGGCTTCATGTTTTTTAAGTGCAGCTTCCACTTGGGATGTTTCACTTCCGAAATTCTGATCTAATAGAACTGACTTCATGTCATTTAACCAAGATTCACGTAATGCAGACTGAAAGCGAGAGAGAAATAATTAATAATATGTAGTATTATATTGACTTTTTTTTTAATTGAAAGAATATAATTTCATTATAAATAAATTACATAATCTGAGAGTTATTATAAATTATAAATATATATATATATATATATATATATATTATACATTTTTAATAAAATTCAATAGTATAGTAAATATTGTATTGCAATATAGCATTTTAATATTGTAGATTATATATATATACATATATACATACATTTTCAATGGAATAAGTATTGGTTTTAATTATATTAGCATATTTAGAATATTTAAAATAAGTTACAATTATCTGAAAATCTAAAAAACTATTTTAAATATTTTTCTTTAATTTGATCAAAATTGCTACTATGGATATAGATAAATCTATATCTATAAATATACCATTATAATATAATAAACTATAAAACGTTTAGAAATATACATTATACGGACTTTAGTGTTGAACTTGGCGGCAAGTCGCTCAAGATATTCTTGCCTGATCATCTCCTTCCTCAACATCAACTCTCTGTTGTGCTCCTCCTTCTCTAAACATGACCACGCCTTCTCTATATCTTTAATCTGTTATATAATGTATTACATATGTATGTTCTTATTGATATTAAACATGTGTTCATATTCAATACATGTCTTAAGTGATTATAGCATAAGAATATCAATATTTAACAGGTGTAGGTATCACATTTTAGATTTCAATTTATTTAATATTAATTCAAGATAAAGTATATTTTATTTAAATATTTTATATTATAAAAATAAAATAAATATTTAATTGAAAATATATCGAAAATTATAATTTAATAATTATTATGATTTTTGAAATGTAGTAATTGAAATATTTAATAATGAATAAAATATATTAATTCTAAATAATGTATTTTTATATATAATGTATATTTATATGATATTTTAATATTATATGATATAATTTTAAAAAACTAACAAGTTTTCCTTCAGGTGGAGCATATACTTTTTGGCCACTTGATTTCAATTGAGATTGCAAGTTAAAGAAATGGGCTTCAATATTTCCTCTTTCACGGTATCTAATAATAGACATATAATATATTCATTATAAGAATATTTAAACTATATAATAAAGTCCCGGTGTTACATGTAAACGATAGGGAATTAAGGTGTCTAATAGAAAAAGAATAGATTTTGAGATTTTAAACAAAATCATTTTTTATTTTTTTTATTACCTAGATAACATTCATATCTATTACTATTAGACATTATGATTGTTGTATATCAAGTATAAGATAATAAAAAGTAGATCTAATAAAAATTAATAGTACTTAAAATTAAATTAAATATATTTTTTTGCCTGTTTTTGAAACATAATTATTTCTATAATTATTTATAGTATCTACAATTGTATTATAAAATATCCTAACATATTATCAGCTATATATTAAGTATATAATCTTAACATTTTATAAAAATTCATCAAAGTTATCAAAAGCTATTGGGTTTTAGATATAATATAAAAATGGACAAAAAAGTTCTGAGATATAAGCTTCTAAAATACTTTTTTATTTCATATGTACTTAATTATAAAAAATGGGCATCCTAAAAAGTGGATACCTTTTACGATTGAGTATGAAATACAAATATTTTTTGTTACTATGTAAATAACAATTATATCTATAATATCACTAATTTTGTAAGCTCTAATAGTAACTATAATGTATCAATTATTGAAATTTTTTTTTTTTACAGGTGTATATTTATATACCATTTATATTGCATAATTGAAGTACTTGTAATTACTTTTGAATTAAATATAATACACCATTTTTTTAATAAATAATTATATTTGCATATTTTAATAAAATAATTGTTTTGATAACAAATAAAAACGAACGTAGAGCCTTTAGTAGACATAATAATATAGTACATGATAATATATTTCTATCAATATATAATTATATCATTTATAGATTAATATTTATATAAATTAAATAAATTTAAAGTAAATATTACCATTAATATATTAGAAATCATGAAATTTGAATTTATCATTGGAAGTTATTAATATTATCAATTTTTAAAAGTATTAATTAATTCATATAAATTAGTTGATATAATACTATAGAGAATATATTACAAACTTTGGTGGTTTCTCGGTTGTAAGATATTCTTTGAATAAAACAACTTGACCTTGAACAGCCTCAAGGTTATTGGGCAGATTCTTATCTTGTAGTGTAGTGATCTTCTCGTTGATCCAGTTTAAGAGATTTGTTACCATGGTATCATAGTCTTCCTGCATCTGTTCGATCTCCATCAGACGTCCAATTACCTTGAGAAATTAATAGATCAATACAATTCTATCTGTAGATATAAATGACCAAGCACACGATATAGAGAAGATACAAGATTATAAAAGATCAGAGTAGGGGTAAGAGGTGAAGCAGGATAGTAACCTTGGCAACACGTTTGGTTCCGGTCTTCTCTAGTTTCATCTTGGCGAAGTAGTGATAGTAAGCAGCTACGTAAGTTATCACAGACTTATCATCGGGTCTCTTGACATCAACATCTATAGGAATGATGTGCCGGCATTAGTAGTGATCAGCTATTAGCTAGGGTCAGTGCTCATTGGTGTACTACCTTCTGCATCCAACAACTTAGCGATTCCTAGTTTAGACTCTGCAACATCGAAAGCGTTATTAAGATTGGTAATATTATCTTCGGGATTAAGCTTGTTGTACTGGATAAGTTCAGGAAGGTGGGCGTGTATCAACGCATTGAAAGCCATTCCATTCCTCCACGACGTATGGAAATTAGTGATTTTAATATCATCATATCTGTAAGTAATTTCAATTTATTATAATAATGTATTAAATTTTAATTTAAAATTAACCTAAACATATTTCTAAATAATTCACTAATAGTAAATATTCATTCTATTAAATACAAATATATATTATATTATATAGAATATAAACAAATTTAGAATTTATTAAATATAAATATAATAAGTAATAGAAAATGTATAGAGATAACACTGCAGTATTAAATAATAACAAAATATACAGATTATATATCATATGATAATTTATGTTTCTTATTATAAAGTAGAGTTTATACCAAAAAATAGGCAGATATCTGCTACTTCAAATTATTTGTTTTAGTTTTCGGTTCTACAAAAGTAGAATTAGCTTGAGCGTGTATCTTCTAAATTATAAATTTTAACAGCGCAATAAAACTTTGTAAAAAAATGTATAATGTAAAAAATACACATCTATATCTGATTCTACTTTTGTAGAACTGCAGTCTTAGAATATTTTCTAAATATCGGGTAGTTAGAGATTTCAGATTTCTGTAACATGATTATATGAATCATAATAATAATGTATATATCAATATATATAAGGTAATTTATATATATATAGACACTGGTATGATCTGTACTACAGATTCTGTAGTCTAAGTTGTACCTCAATTAATTTGGTAAATATATTATGTAACATTTATTTATGCTGATTGAATGTTCGGTATTCTTATAAAAAGTGCCTAGTTAATAAATGGATAATAGAATTATATTGAATGTATATGATTATGATGAATTATGGTTTATTACACACCTTTATAAAATGATTATATATATATGGCAGTGCATATATGTGTGATAAATAACATATACTTATGATCATTGTTTTAATAGAGTTTAAATTTTACAATATTTTAGAATATATTCAAATAATCAGCCCGTAATTCAATGTGCTTTATATATTTATAAGCGCTCAATCATATATATTTAAGATATATATATATAATTTTTAAATATATAAAATATATTTTTAAATATCTAATTATAAAATTATTAATTTTAATCATTATATTTAATAAATAAATAAATAATATTTATGTATTTGTTACACTATTTACCTGATGTTATTACTATAATTCTAAACTGATATCTATGTAATCAAATACCTTATTACTAATGGTAAATATATAATCAAATATTAGAGGTCAAAGTGATTAAAAACAAATATATTTAGTTTCTAATATTTAAAAAAATTATATAATTTAAATATAGGACACAACATAATAAATCTTGCATACCATAGTATACATGTGTGTGTGTTAGTGTGGTAGATTTAATACATACCCAGCTGTCTTCCTTTGACACCACAATAACAAGGCATCTTTAGCACTTCTCTTCTCAGTGCTTTCTTCATCCTTAAGGTATGATCATCACAATTATAATATACAAATGTAATGATTCACATACAATACTTACGATTTCTATCTCAATATCCTGAATCTGGAAGCGCAGAATGATTGTCCATATTAAACCAAGGGTTAGTCTAGGTGACCCATCCACTATATCTTCTGCTCCTAAATTCTCTAGTTTCACCTATTTGTGAATAATTCAACAAGGTTTATACAATGATCTCAGAAAGGTACGAATATAAGTTAAGGTTATAGTTATAAATACACTGGAACAGTGTACACCAAAACAATGACACATACTTGCACTTGATAAGTAAACAAGACTATTCACACAGACAAGGTTTATTTATATATCTTCTATTCTATCTATTCCATATCACTTTGTGTTCAATAGACATGTGTAAATGGAATTAATAAGCTATATAACCTAGGTTTACAAAAGCTTATGTAATAATATTAATAATAGAACTTTGGGTTATTAAATAATCATTATATCATTAAAATCTATAATTAGAACAAAGTACAGCACTATAATTCTAGTGCACAGTCTATGCTAAACAGTATATATGTATATACTATTGATGGAAAGAGATGATTAGTGAAGCTGGGAGGAGGGGGGTACCTTGGTGGAAATGTACTGAATACATCTGTTAAGATTCTCCATCTTCTGAACCCTTAGAACCCCTTTGTTAGGTTTGCCAAGGTTGTCTCCAGAGATAATCTCTAGAAGCTTCATCAGCATCTTTCCATCTCGCAAATCAATAAAGAGATCATCAACATGTAGTCTTGCCTGTAAATATACATGTATTACATTAATACATACATATATTACATTAACACACACATACACTCAGAAATGTTCTATTTGGTGTTATTCATTGCTAGTGTATTCAATTACAATGAAAAAGAGTACATGCATACAAGTGAGTGTAGTAATAGTTGTAGCCTGCATGCAAACAATGCATGTGCAGTACCCTAGCTAGTGAATGTGCTAACATTACATAATGCCTAAAAAGAGCAACACAATGAAACAGCTGGCATGCAATGTTATCAACATAATGATGTTATTGATAACATCATTATCATCATAATCATCATCATTACTATTATTAATATTATTACTATATTAAATAGTAGTAAATCCATTACTATATTATATTTCATTCCACATGTGTGTGTATATATTTATTTATATATATATTAAATATATATATATATTATTTGTATAGAGCAGTGTTTATTCATTTTATATATGATTTAATAAATTCATAATTAAAATATGAACTAGATATTATTAAACAATATTAAGTTTCATTCACACACACACATGTGAAGTGGCTAAACACATATGGGTATGTGTGCAATGGTGTGTATCAGTAGGCAAGGGTATATATGGGTATGGTTGTGCAATATACAATGTGTATAGATGTGCAATGCACACTGTTTATAGCTGTGTACATGGGTGCAATGTATGCATGTGAACATGGATATGCAGGGGGTATGTGTAATGTATGCATTGTATGTAAGGTTTAGCTGTAATTGATGTTCTGTGTGATATGCAAGGTAGACTATGCAAGGAATGGTAGCATAACTAAGGTAGTAGAGGTATTAGAGGTAGTAGATGTAGTATTAGTTATTAATGATATTAGGCTTGAGTCAGGCTAAGATTGATAGATAGTCATTCTCACCTGAATATATGATACACAATGATAAGGGGGCATTGTCAACATAGGCATTGCATAGTTCAGTGTGATATTATCTATTATATAATAGTATCTAGATTGTCTAAGGTTACATAAGTTACATATAGTAGCAGTAGTATTTCATTACTCTAAATAAGTTAGTGATTTAAATTTGTAATTACAAAATAAGAGTTAGTGACATAAAAATTAAAAACTGAATTATAAATAAAATAAATTGTATTATTTGAAATAACTTCTGATTTTTGCATTCCAATTATAGTGTATGGTCAAACTATTTATTAAAGCTATATATCTTGAGTATTATATTATAATCTACATATATATAGTACTAGATATGGTGCTACTTTATATAATGTGATTTATATAAGTGGTACCACTGCACAATGCTATGGGAGTGAAATCACTGCCATTGTTTATGTAATGACATTTTTTATTTTATTTAGAAACAAGATTATTATTTCCTATTTATATATATTATTATTCCCTATGTATTTAACATACCTCTAATGTATATATAAATATATAATATACACACGAATATTAATAACCTTTTCGAGAAAAGAATTGCACCACTTCGTGAAGGTTTTCTTCTGAATGTAAACACGTTCCTGTTGCAGAACTTGAATACGAGCGGTTTCAAACTTTCTGGAATCTTCCATATCGTCGTCTACTGTTTCGTCTACTACTGGTGTATTGTTCTGTTGGTGGGTGGTCTGTTTAACTGAGAAATGTCCACCTCGTGGGTCTAAACTGTCTGCAACACTTCTTCTCCTGGCTCTATCACTATCCTCTATTAAAGGGGGATGGGTCATAGGTTAGGGGTCATAGCAGTGTAGTAGTAATTGTTCTATATATGTATATGTGTGTATGTATGTGTGTGTGTATGATTGTGGGTGTATGATATAAATACTGTACTTAAAATATCTGTATTATAAGCTTCCAGTATTTAACCAAGCATTTAACACCATATATTAATAATATAAAAACATTACTATTCCCTTTTATTATATATATATATATATATATATATATATATATGTGTGGTGTGTGTATTTTATGCCACACTATAATATGCGTGTATATGTGTAATATAAATATAGATTAATATGATATTATCATATAAAGGACATATTTCAGATAAACCCAGTAAACTAACATCCTACAATAAATCACCTTTGCAATGACATTGTATATATCTACAAGTCAGTTAGTAACACACATATCGGGCGCAACTAAATATTATTAATAATACTAATAATAAATTGTTATACTATTAATCAAGCATTGGTGATTCACATACGATATGGTATGTGTGGCTGTATGAGCAACAAGGCACTTTAGTAGTGTGTGTGTGTGCGCTCGTATGTATAGTGGACAAATATGCCTACACGGTATGCTACTATAGTATATGTATACATTGTATATATTACTATGATCAGGAATTCCACAATATGATATGAAATTACCTAAATATGATATTCTTCTGAGGTATTTTACATTTTATACATTTAAGTGCCCAGGATATTAATGTTATGTTTACAAATATATATTTAATCTTTTTTTATTAAAAAATATAATTTTGTTATACTTTTTAACTATATTCCTATATATTATATAATATATTATATAATATAATATATATATATACATATATAAATATTGATATAGATAATTAAAATCTATGTTAAAAACATATATAATTAATTTAAAATAATAAAAGTTATATAATAAAAGTAATTTTAATTATATATTATTATAATATTATTATAATATATATATATATATATATATATATATATATATATATATATATATATATATATATATATATATTTACATTGTTTTATAGATCACAATTCTGTAAACACTATGGTGTGTGGTACAAGGTAGTATTACCAGTAAGTGATACATCAACCTAGCTAGTATAATGTATATTTAGATAATGTATTGAATATATTAATATTATACATATATCGTGGCAGTGTATATTTCTCCTTTTTTATACATATCAATGACTCATTTCTATAGGACATATTTCCATGGACATATATCGATTATTTTCACCCTGTATTTTCACTTGTATTGAGTTCATTCGAATATATTTATTATATGATAAGATCACATGTGAATACAGCGTGTGTAAATAACACGTGTATGCCCAATTAAGGAGATGTATTTGATGTATGTGTGTATGCGTTTTTAAATTAAGTAACAACATATTATTATATAACATTAATAAATACGTGTGTAAGCTATATGCTTTAATTATTATCAATTATATCATTATATAATCGATATAAATCATATTTACATAATTGACGTACACCAGACAAATAAACCCTTATACAATATATAATGAAAATTATACTTTAATTGTTGAGTAAACAAAGATATATTGTGTATCAATAAATCTATGACAGCCAGTATTCTGACATAGTAAACATAGTGTATAGATACACTTATTATATATGCAATGTAATTTATGCATTTATAATATACATGACAATATGCAAATTTCGTATGTTATATTAAAGATACATTGTTAACCATTAAAACAGAAGTATGTATAGAAATAATATAGTACAGAAAGTATGGTAGGTATATTCTATACATATTGGAAAAGTTTTTCCAATAAAAAAGAGGAATAATTTAATAAAATAACATGAGTTATAATGAACATATTTATAATGTATATATGAATGTGTATATGCGAATGTGTGTATTAGTATATTATACTACTATCACTATTACTATAGTGTATGTAATACCATACAAGTCTCAGACAGTAGGGATGTTTCTGTACATTTTGTTCTATAACAAGTATACATACATCATCTCATTCAATATAATAGAATATACTTATGCAAATATTAAAGTTATATGTTTATGTGTGTGTGATTAATATTCACTGGATATATTATAATATATTGTTACATTATTTATATAACTATTTCAACCCAAAGAATAAATAATATTCTAGATTTTGAAATGCTACATTTATAATATATTTATCTTAATTTTGTGATATCTATATAATACATTTATAACTATTATATAATAATAATAATGATACAGGATATAAAGAGTTTGTATAATTGTATATAGTAGTAATTGTTTATATATGTGTTAATATCAGAAACTGAGAACAGACAATAACCAGATCAGTATAGGGCCGTGACACACACACAGTCACACACACACACACACTGTCCCCTACCAATATTATCATAGTATTATTAAGCTACTATAGTAACACTATATAGTTAGACAAGACAATAGAGCTTATCTAATATCATTTATCATTATATAAATATGTTCCTGATATGCTAGTATGTACCACTAGTAAGATAGGATGGCATTTTATAAAGAATATAACATCATTATAAATATATATATATATTAATAATATTAATTTAATATATATATATTAATCTTTCAAAAATGATGATTAAAATGAAACCATAATAGTAAAGGGGACATATTATATATCCATAATAGTATCACATATGGACAATCTTGTATATATGATTTTGAAATTATCAAAAAAAATCTACTTTTTAAAATAAACATATTGTAAAATTCATAAAAGGGATATTTATAAACTGATGAGAGTATAACAAATAAATACCTCTAATACATCTAATTAGAATAGCAATGCTTAATAAGCAATCTTGTTAATAATTAATAATATTATAATTTTACAATTAAATAATCAACAAATTACATGTGATGAGATAAAAATTGAAGATAAAAACTTATCACAAACTATAACTATGATGTATAATGTATAATTTATAAGGTCTAATGTATAAGGTATAATGAATATTGTCTAACCATATAGTAACTATACTACTTTGTTTATTGATAGATTACTGATTACTATTATAATAGTGATTATTAATATAGTATTACTTATGAGACCCATGTATATACATATCTATGGTACTGCCATTATCAAGAACAGGAATACTTTGTTGCTAATGCATATTTTAAGCTTGAATGATTTTATCATATTGATATATTTCATAGTCAATGATTAGTAATCATTGATTACACATTTGAATACACAAATCAATTAAACTAATTTATAAATTAATGATTTAATTATTATTATCTGAAAATCATAATATGTATATAAAAAAAATCATAATACAAATTATCTCAATTAATATTTTGATATAAATAATAAATAAATAAATAACTCAATATATAGCAAATTTACTAATATAATACTATATTAATAAATACAATTTAAAAAAAATGAATGCATTTTTATTTACAAATACAAAAAATATCTGCTATCTTTGAATTACACATTTGAATCGGAATTACGGATTTGAATACACAAATCAATTAAACTAATTTATAAATTAATGATTTAATTATTATTATCTTAAAATCATAATATGTAATACAAATTATTTCAATTAATATTTTTATATAAATAATAAATAAATAAATAAATAACTCAATATATAGCAAATTTACAAATATAATACTATATTAAGAAATACAATTTAAAAAAAATTAATGCATTTTTATTTACAAATACAACAAATATCTGATATATTTGAATTGATTTAAATATAATTAAATATACCATTGAAAAGTATCTATTTATTAGTTAAAAAAAATCATCATTGCAGATAAAGAGAGCATATGTCATGTCCTTGCTATTAGGAACTTAATGTTCAAGATTTTCTATTTATTGAATATTTTAGTATCTAAATTAATTTGAGATTTATTGGGATTAAATAAAATATCAATATTATATAATATTGTATACCAGTTAATTATAAATATTAAACATCTAAGTATGTAAATCAATATTATATAATATTGTATACCAGTTAATTATAAATATTAAACATCTAAGTATGTAAATCTATGTATATATATATATATATATATATATATATATATATATACTTTGACTATAGTCAAAGTGTTTATCTAAATATCTTCTTTATATAGAACCTAGATAAATGTAAAATATATATAATATTTCACATTATTTATACTACACATATATATATATATATATATATATATATATATATATATATATATATATACATAATATGTATATGTATAATTGTAATAGTATAAGTTAATTGACACCATAATACATTATGTTACATGAATCAAACTAGAAATTAATGTACAGGTGATTATTTATGATGTCACTATTGAAAATGTAATATGTGTAAGTCATCATTAATCACCACTATAAATAATTATAGAGAAACATTCTCCAAACATATGTATATATGTATTTGTGTGTGTGTGAGAGTATGTGTATGTGTGTGTATGTGTATGTATGTGAGTGTGTGTATGTGTGTGTGAGTGTGTGTGTGTGCTTTACATATATATATATATTATTCTGATTCAATTACTTTATAATATAGACCTACTGAGATGTTTTTTTCACTTTGCAAGTACATCTAGTAGATAGAGGTTTATAATCTAATTATAGATATTTGAATAATGCTTCCAATAAAAAACAATAGTATTATCATATATACCATAATCTGTGTTTGTATATTGATGGTTACTAGAGAATATGTAACAAAAAAACATTATTATTCATGTCATCTTATAATATTATATTAGTAAAATAAATAATTAGATAGACTAAATTCATCTATATTATTTGCATGCAAATATAATATAGAAAAATTGAATATATTTAAAATAAATATTGGATTGGTATTATTTAATATTGTACAATATTAATTATATATATATATATATATATATATATATATATATATATATATATATATATATATATATATTGAATATACATATTGCATATAACTTACTGATAAATACAATAATTAAATTAAATTGAACAACTATGGTATATAACTATAATAACTATTATAACTATTATATATATATATATATCAGTAATTAGAAAGAGTAGCAGCCACAGTTAAAGATACAAAGTAACCACAATTATAATACCACTAGGCCTATAGTAATTATGATATATTCTATATGATTCTAAAAGAGTAATTATATATACCTATTAATAGACTACCTACTACATTATGCCTAAAGTATTGTTAAATAGTGTAATTACTACTTATACGTGTATATATTATAAGTAAAACTAATATATATATAAATATTATAAACTATATATTACAAATTATGTAGTATTGTACATTATATTTGCATACAACACAGTAGAATGTACATAATTATACAATGGAGAATATTAGATTACATAGATACTATTAATGTTAATTATACATTATCATGTATAGTGTAAGAAATAATATACGTATATATAAGATATATATACATATATTTGTTAACAATAGTTTACTAAATGTTTTAAATGTTTAGTATTTAGAATTTATTTACTCCCGGTTTCTAATAATATTTTAATAATAATATTTGTATATTAAACTGTTTTTAATCCTTAAAAACTTATATTAAAATATAAATACACTTTTCATTTCATAACATTTATTATCTAAATTATAAACTGTCTTCATTAGAAAATGTAATATGTAAGTTAGTTTAGAAATGAGTTTTATAATTTAGCTTCATGTGTATTCAGTACATTTAAAAAGAAGAGGATACTTCTAAAGAAAGCAGATACATTTATTATACATTAGATTACCTATATATTATTACATAACTTTATAATTTATCAAATTATTAAAAACAAATTATTGACTTCACCTATTCATTTTCAAAGTAAAATAAATTAAACATAATTAATAAGCAGTTTTTGCCATACGTGATATAATTAACTATTTAAAATAAATTTACATTCACTTCAAAATATATTTTTTATTTAAATTATTCTACTAATATTAAATTATACATGATTACATGATATATATTATATATTGTATTCAATATGCTCATTTTATATAAATAAATTATTTAATTATATTTTTTTAATTATATTTTAATTATATAAAATATATTTTTAATACAACTTTTAATTATAAAAAGTATTTTAATAAGTACTTTAATTGTGAAAATAATTTGTTGTCCACAATATTATTTATAACATTTTTTATTTGAGATATTTTAATTTGTTGATTAAAGAATTACAAGAATATACAATACAAATAGCAATAGTTAAATTTTATAAATAGATATTTAATTTTGTTTATAAAAGTAAAATAACATATATCCTTATCCGACCCATATTATATATATCAATAATTTTAAAATTAAATAACTAAATGAATAAAAAACATTACATATAAAAAATAATCCCATTCCATGTACATTTTAATGACAGAATAAATGAGTACATATATGTGTACTGCATTGTGTAGTACATTATTAGCATCAGAGTGACTCACTTCTTGAATAATTAATGTACAGTTATAATATCTAATACTAATAATCGTACTAAAGATAATAATAAATATAAATATATTGACTATATACAATTATATAATATAGATTATATAAAATAAGAAAATATATCATAAAATAAAACTACTGCATTACAATTAGTAATATAATGTATTTGCAAATAATGTAATGCAAATATTTGCATTACATATTATAAAGAATTATAATTTATATATACATGTATATATAAATTATAATTCTTTATAATATGTAATGCAAATATTGAATATATATTATTGAAATTATTAGTTGAAGTTATATAAGTATATATTATACAATATATTGACTTTTAAGTTTAACTAGAATCTTTATTTAGTAAACATATATGATATATAAATATAAAATATACAAATATGCAACTTACGAATATGTCTATATATATATAAGTGTACTTCAATCCTAATAAAAAAGTGTGATGTTCTAAAATAAATTATAAATAAAACATTATATATAAACATTACAATAATGTTTTATTAGTATGTATTTTATAAATTTATATATATATATATATATTAGTGTTGTCAAATTTTCTAAAAAGTAAGTCTCAGTATCGTATCAGTATCATTTAACAGCTGTATCAGTATCGTATCAGTATCGTTCGAAACTGTATCAGTATCGTATCAGTATCATTCGACAGCTGTATCAGTATCGTATCAGTATCGTTTGATAGCTGTATCAGTATCAGTATCAGTATAGTTTGACGAAGTATCAGTATCGTATCAGTATCATTTGACAGAAGTCTCAGTATTGTTTGACAGAAGTATCACTATCAGTATCGTTTGATAATTGTATCCACATCGTTTGACATCAGCATAAGTATCGTATAGTGATGTAAACTGGTTCGAGTCTTGGAGATATTTGTAAGTATCAAATAGTTGAAAAAAAATATCAAGTGTTAATATCTATAATTTTAGTACTGGATTTTAGATATACTTCGATATGAATCATCTCTTAAATGTGTATACAATATTTAAAATGAATAAACAAATTTAAAATAATGATGTTGATGGTTGCACGAATAATTTTAAAATGATGCAATGTGGATTAAAAGTGTCGCGGATACATACGAAGGGCGGGGTAGTTTGATTGACATTGGCGCCTATTCACACAAGGGACGCTATATTTAGTAAAAGTGTCGCGGATACATACAAAGGGGGGGAGTAGTTTTATTGACAGTGACTCATATTCACACAAAGGGACGCTAAGCTGAGTAATAGTGTCACGGATACATACACAGAAACGCTATGTTAGTTGAAAATGGCGCGAATAAATATAATCCCAAAGGTAAACATTGGAATGTATTTTAGATATCCAATAATAAAAATACGAAATAATACGAATCTAATATTTACAGTCCGAAAAGTCCGAATCTAATATTTAAAGTCCGAAATAGTCCGAGTTAAATATTAAAGTCCGGTCCGAGTCCGATATATCATAAATTATACTGTATCAGTCCGGTATCAATGACCTAAAGTCCGAAGTCCGGGTCCGAATGACAACGCTAATATATATATATATATATATATATATATTTATTTATAATTATAATTTTATTTAAGGATAATTTAGATATTAATAATTGAAAAAGAAAATATTAAATATATATATATATATTAGTATAAATAATAGGCATATTATTAATTCATTATATTATTTAGAATATTATAAAGATAATGTAAAATTAAAAATGTATATTGTAATTGAAATCATATGAGATTATGGCTACTTATTAATTGATTATTGACAGTAGGTTATACTGATATTCTATTAATATTCATCAATGATTCACCAAACATATGTGTTAATAAGATAACAATTTATAATAATGAATATGTTTAAAAAAACATGATTATTATGAAAACTATCCAAATGATCTACTATAGTAGATATATATATATATAATGAAATATTTAAAATTTGTCTGGAATAACATATGGTATAAATATCACTCTATAGAAGTGTATGATATATAATATTATATATATATATATATATAGATATATATATATATATATTAATATTACTTCATATTATATAAGGAAATGAACAAAGTTCACCTTTGTGAAGTGTAGATGTGCAACAATCAATCTACTATAGAGTAAATAAGTGATGTTCAATGATGCATGACTGCCCAATTGTTTGTAAGTATAGACTATATATCAATATAGTAGATTAGGAATTGTTTGTAATGAATATATATATATATACATTCATATATAAATATATAAGTCTGGACCTTGATATTAGAAAAACTTATATCATAAGATTATATTATATATATAAAATATATATATTTTATATGTTGATATTATTAATAAACTATTATATACATACATTATATTATATATAATATTAATCATATGAAATTCTTCGATATTATTAATATACTATTATATACATACATTATATTAATCATATGAAATATTTCGACTTGAATAATATGCTAGTATCCAATAACTATTTAAATTAAACAATATTTTAACACATGTAATATATATTATATTATAAATTTGCATAATATAAATCTTTAATTAGATTATAATAGATTAAATTAATAGATTTTATGCTACTGTATAGATACACACACATATATATTGTATATTTCAATGAAGTAAATTAATATAGAAGGATCATTTATGCATTTATAGTGTTATATAATTATACATAATCTTCTTTACAATGGTAGCATATTTAATGTGGGAATATGATATTACAATTCAATGTAAATTATAATTCATAGTATAGTAATAGATATATATCTATTGATTAATATGTGTGCATATATTATCCAGTGTATATTTGACATATATGTATTATAATATTAAATGTAATGGTTTATGAGAGTGTAATATATGTAAATATAAAAGTGTGTATGTGTATGTGTGTGTATGTGTGTGTATGTATGTGTGTTTGTGAGTGTGTGTAAATGCAAAGTTCCCATTAATTCAAAAAGAATAATTGTCTATCAATAACATATTAATTAAATGTATTATTATATTTATTATAATTTAACTTTATATATTATATTATATTATATATAATATATATATATATATTTATATTATTTGAATTATTTATTATATACTAGTTAATTATAATACATTATTAATAATTATTAATAATATATATATATATATATATATATATATATATATATAATTAATAATATATTAATATATGTTTACAACAAATATATATTAATTAATATAAATATAAATATTAAATGGATATTACTCTACTATCTCTATATATACCCATACATATAATTATATATAAATATTATATTATATTATATTTAAAGTTTATTATATTATATTTAATATATTTAAAGTTTATTATTTCATACAAAAGTTGAGATTAATTATTTATCAAAATACATTATAATGTTAATGATTTAATATATATATATACGTTTACATTATTATATCAAATAATATACCATAAGAATGTACTATAGTATGATATTGAGTATGTTTGATGCACAATGTGCATTGCAATGTGCATTGCACATAGTTTATAATATAAACTTTATATTATTACCAGATACATTTTATTTGGATTCAAAAATTACTAGAAATATTTATAACATTATTTGAAATACGACGTTTTTCTATATAAATATATATAAAAAGTTTGGTAAAATGCTAATTCTGATAATAGTAAATGCAAACCTGTTCGAAAATATATATGTTATTCCTTATAAATTCTGTAAACCAGAGTTTTATTATCTACAGGTATGCGAAATATACCGGTTGACGAAATGTCAGAAATGACACAAGAATAACGACATCTATCGAATTACACAAGCCACACCTACTTAATATACACACGCCCACTATTCATTCATAAACGGGTATTTCGCGTATGCATCACTGAATTAAAGTTTGTGCCCCTTTTATAGTTTTTTTTATAAAATAAAATTAATATTTATTAATATAAATATCATAATAAGTTAAAATATCGATCTATATTCATAGTATACATTAAATTAATTACATACCGATTTGTATATTATATGTTATATATTAGTTAGTATTCGATTATTACACACATGTTATATAATATTATATATAATATTAATATTATATAATATATAATAATATAATAATATATATATATATAATTATTATTAATAATAATAATTAGTAATTATTAATTACACTAATTAATATTACAATATGTTAAATATAGTTATTTATATGTCACAGTAAGTGCGTATTACATATAGGTATACCTATAATAATATACCCAAAGATTTTGCGAAGCAAAATCTTCGGAAAATCTTTGATATACCTATACCTATAATACCTATAATACATCTATAGATGTATTATAGGTATTACATGTAATACCTGCAGATATCACCGATATCCTTACTACCTCGCTATATTCTAATGATAACACAAACTACCAGGCATCAACACTATCACCATGATAGGAGATATGAATGTTATGCCCATATATGGTACATACTGTAATGGCATTAGTGTATATATAGTACAGCGTGGGTGTAAAGGGAAAGCACTAACGTTGTATGTAATATCGTAGTGTACTGATAGCGCGATATTGTATATAACATAACTAATATATGATGTATCCTACTTAAATATAATTTAACCTAATGACATTATATATATATATATACTAGTGATAGTGCGCGCTCGCACACACACAAACACACACACATACATACACAAAACACACACACATATATATATATATATATATATATATATATATATATATATATACAGTCAACTCTCGGTATGTCGGACTACAAATAAGTCGGAATTCTCGATAAGTCGGACACATTTAGTTGGTTTGGTTGGATTTGTATCTAGTTACATGTTAAATTAATCTGATAAGTCGGATACATTGGATTGGATAAGTTGGACATATATTATAGTCGATTTTATGATGTGTATACTGGATAAGTCGGACTTTTTATGAATTGTCAGAAATGTTTACTTTAAATAATGAATATTATAATTTTAGTAAGTAATATTATTGAATACAACATTTATGTTATTGATTGTTGCATAATTCCACATTTCGGTAACCCTTTAATGGGTTTTTAAACCTTAATAGATTTTTAACCCACGCTGAGCGTCGCGTGTCTTATTTGCATGATATTCTGAATCTTGGATAAGTCGGAAATATCTATAAGTCGGACACTTTTCCCGTTCCCTTGCGTGTCCTACTTATCGGGATTTGACTATATATATATATATATATATATATTATATATAATTGTCTATATATCGCTAGTTCCATATATGTCTATGTGATTTATTACATATTGATATAGCACAGTTATGCACGACGTTTTACACATCGATATCGTATACGTGCACACATACACACATACACACACACACACACACACACACACACACACACACACACTATAGCTTGTATACCAGTGTGTAATTGAAACATAGACCTATAATAGCTACAAGAAGCTACTACTGCATATGTCTCCATATCCCTTTATCACGTAGGACCTACGACGTAGATATATTTACCAGTTATATATATAACTGTTTATTTATATTACCTACCCTATTTGCCCTATAGTATAGGGTTTATATATAAAGTGTGCACTGTAAGAAGAAAAGGGTTGTTAAAACTGAAAGATAAGGGTTGTCTGGTATGTCACGGTGGACAACCCTTTTAGGGTTGTTAAAAAAATATTATTTAAAAACCTTATTTAACAACCCTTTCAAAATCCATATATAACAACCCTTTTTAGATTAATAGATAACAACCCTTTTATAATTAATAGCTAACAACCCTTTTTAAATTAATAGTTACCCAGCATTCAACTTACATCAATAACTTAAGTTCAACTTAAGTTGTTGATGTAAGTTGAACGTAAGTTTATATGTAAAATAAATAATAGTATATTAGCGTATAAGTATTACCATAGCAAAATATTAACTTATATATTATAATATATTATATAATTTCATTTAAGTTAGATTTAAAACTTAAATACAATAATATAATCATTTTAATATTGAATACAATATTTAATCAATATGCAATTGCTATATATTAAATATTGGGCAATTATTTCACATGATTTCTATTTGTATTATCAATATAATTATGATTAAAATTGTAGTTCACAAGTGTCGTGAATTAGATTTTGATAATATATTAAAATACATAGGATTACTTAAATAATTATAGGTTTTAAAATAATATTTTATTTATTAAAACAGTATAATTACTTGAATATTAATTTAAAATAATAATTTATAATTAATTTGCATAGATACAAATTAAATCAATATTTCAAAATAATTAAAAAGTATAATATTTTATTCTTTCTATAATAAAATAATTATATGAACTTAAAGCTTATTACCCTATAGGGTTGTTATTAAAAATGAAAGTAAACAACCCTTTAATTTTTGATATTAACAACCCATTTTATTAACAACCTTTTAATATTTGATATTAAAAACCCTTTTTATTAACAACCCTTTAATATTTGATATTAAAAACCCTTTTTATTAACAACCCTTTTTTAATAATAGTAAACAACCCTTTTTATTAACAACCCATTTATTTCTGATATTAACAACCCTTTTTATTAACAACCCTTTAATATTTGATATTAAAAACCCTTATATTAACAACCCTTTTTTAACAAGGGTTGTTATTGAAATTATAAGTAAACAACCCTTCTTTATTAACAACCCTATAATTTTGTAGAATAACAACCCTTATTTTTAACAGTGTGCCCCCTACAAAGTGTAAGAATACAAACGTTGGTGAGATACATAGAATGTACCACATACCACATAATTATTCCGCATAATACATATTGAACATAATATATATGTATTGGCATTATCGATTAAGAAACATGTATACTTACTCTTAAAGTGTCTACACTTTATGTAGGCTATGGTACACTGTTCCCAATAATTCATATAATATATAGGGCATGAAGGATAAACTATGTGCACTAATATAAATATATATGTATAAACATCTAAATTCAGCAGGTAATCCTAGATTAATGTGTATACACAAGTATTACCTCTCGAGGTAGACCATACCATTCCATATACATATAGGTATATGGAATGGAAGTCATTGTTCTATGGATGTCACAAGTCTTACCTCGAGAGGTAAGACTTTTGACATCCATAGAACGTTTCAGAAGTAAAGTCAAAAATTGTATTATTGGTACTTTTTAATATTCGTATATTTGTATTTAATATTATTTTATTATTTCACGTTTATAAACGTTTATAAACTAATATATTAGTCTAACAATACTATTTTGTTCTACTTACATATATTATATTAATGTTTCATTATTTATTTATTATTATTATTGCTAAAACACAAATCAGAACTTTCTTTTTTATATTTGTGTATAAATAAATAATTTATTTATCTATCTATGTATCTATCTATTATTACGAATGTTTCGTAACTCCGAGTAGTTAACTCCTTCTTAACAATTTAAGCTATAGCTTAGTATATTAAGTCAGGGATTTAACGTAAAGAGTGTAATCTCATCACAGTTACACTTTAACCTTTGAATTCCGGCGAGGGTAAGTCGTTTACCCCCTATAGGGGGGGTGTAATGTAATTAAACCAGTGCCACCCCTATCTAATAATCTAGACACTACTATTAGATAATTACATACCTACTGATTAATGAATACCTGCGATAATGGACCGGATGATTAAAGGTGAACGCTAGACTGACCAATAGACTGACCACGATGACGTCATTGGGTGGGATAAGGTATAACAATGAAGCAAAGATTTTCCGAAGGAAGATTGCTTCGCAAGATATTTGAATGGAGTGTATTGTATTGCTATTCGGTATACGGGGATATGTATATATCATAGTGGGGAGGTTCTATTAATAATATATATATATATGTGTGTAAATATAATAATTATAATCTGTATGTATTGCGTGTGGGACGCTTTGGGCTATATATATGGTCTAAATATATTTATCATATATGATATAGAAACTATCGAAGTATACTTAACAGTAGGCCTATACTATTAAGTTTATATAATACACGTAAAATAATACATATAGCACTATGTAATTAATAACTATAGCAATACGTTGAATAAACTCTAGTTTATACATAAGGTGTTAAAGAAAATTACACAATAGTGAACTGTAGTAGGTAAGTCTACGGAATACTAACGAGCGAATTAAATATGTAGTCACGAAACAGGTACATTTATAAAGAGATTTTCTAATATTATATAGAAAATAGTTGGCAATAATGTTATTAATATATGTAGAGTAGAATAGTTGATAGGTTATAGTGAAATAAAGGGTAGTTCCAGATTAAGAAGTATGAATATATAGTAGAAAAGGAAGATTGACTGATATATGAGAAATGGGTTTAGATAATATGATAGTAACAATTGTAATCATATTTAATGAGATCGAGTTATAAGAGAACCATTCAGTAATATCAGTAATACAATAAACATAGAACTTTGAATCTAATCAGAATCACAAGAACTACGAAATGACGCATATATTTGTATATAATCTTCATAAAGATGGTAGTAAATATTAGGATATTTTTGATAAATAGAAATGTATTTGATAGGAAGATTATAAGTAATGAATAATATAGGGCCAAGAGTAAATCCCGGTGGAACAACACACGTGTTAACAAAAGGATGAGACAAAAATTGGTTAAACTTCACATAAAAAGGTTCTAGTAAAAAAAAGTATAAACTAACTGTGATATTTACCGTAAATAGTATTCACTGAATACCAATGTTATCACGTATAAGGGAGATGATATTGTTGTAGAGAATATATAAATAATGGAATATTCTAGTAGCCTGAAATATCATGGGGATAAAGAGATAACATAATAACACTAATGATAACATTGGGGGAAGTTTGGTGATGCGATTATGAAGATAACCATTTTGGTATCTATCAATAATAACATTGGACGTAATACAATATATATAAGTTGGGTGGAAATAATTCGCTCTAATTTATTAGGGATGGGTGGTTTCTGGATATCGGTAGATAACTGCATAACTTAGAGTGGTTTAGGTTACTTTTTGTTAATTAAAATATTATATGAATGTTTCATAGAGTGTGGTACAATATATGATATAAGGGATCTATGAAACATTTCAGTGATAAGTATAATCAAGTATGGCGATCTAAGTAGACTGAGTGGAATATGATTAATCGGGTTATTGTTAATAATGTTATTAGGTTTAGATATAGAGTATAGTTACACCATAGAGTATAACATATGACACATGTTTGTTGTAGGATTTAGATGTTAAATTGAAATTGAGAAATGACAAGTTAGTGTTTGGATGTACATTGATAATATTATAAATATGTTATTGGAATAAATTGTCAAAGAGGAATAAAGGACTGAGCCAAGTTTGTTTACAAGAAGTTTAGGTTGAGTATTACCTACTAGTGTGAAGGATATCTTGGAAGCTTGCTTAGAAAGTATACCATAACTATATATCATATCAGTGAAGTATAATGATTTGGTAGAAAGAAGTTTTTCTTATTAAGTGATCAACGAAATGTAAAGTAAATACGACCAGAGTCAAGTTTAGAGATTTAAAGTATAAAAACTGAAGAGTAATCAGAAAGTAAAGACATACTTTTATTTTGCTAGAATTCAGATTTAATATAAATAATATTTTTGAAAATTAAAATAATGTAGCTAGTTATATTAGTTATATTAGAGAGCATAGAGTAATAGGGGAACTTACATAATAACCTGATAAATATAAAACTAATTCAATACTATTACCATTAGTGTTAATAGAAAAAATAATATAGTATGTCATATATTACTGAAATATAAGTTCATTAAGAGATAAGCATAATTATCATTGTTATTTTGAATATTTAAATCGCCATAAATAATAGTGTTAACAGATGATCTATATATAGAATATATTCTAAAATAAAGGTGTATTTTGTTAAAAACTCCGGAAGATGAATCAAGGTTGATGGTAGATAAGTATAATTAAAATGGTAAATAATGAAGGAAATTTAATAAGACATGTCGTAATTTATAATGAAGAGAATTATGGATCTATATCTCTATAGCTCTATGGCTCTATATAGGATGCAATGAGTTTACGTTTGGACATAACAATAAATCTTAGCTTCCTCGACGATATGATATAAACCTATTAGCAAGACATAATTAAAAAACTGTTAGGTTTTATTTTATGCTAAAGCAGAATCATCATTAGTTAACCAGTAATATGTTATTACATATAACTGATATAAAACATTTATAATTATTTGTGTAATAAAAATAACTTTATTTATTAATGATCTATAATTATAGATTATAATCGAGAAGTTGAAAAGAATATATTCTGGGATATATTGATATATAAATTGTTTTTTAGATTGTAACATACCTATAGGTATACCTATCATGTCATATAACTTAGTCCCTGTATACTTTACATTATAGAATATAGTGGAATACAGTTTTTCTATATATGTAATATGCACATATATCCATATACATACCCATACTTATACAAAAACTGTAATGATATCTTCAGTTAAGATATTAGTAAGTTGTTACAAAGGATTAATGATACCTATTTGCATGTTATTATTTATACTATTGTATATATATATATATATATATATATATATATATATATATATATAAATATACTATTGACAAATATATAAATATAAATAAAGTAGATGTGTGACCGTTGTGTTCGATATAGCTCTACTGCAGTGATGATTAATCATCGGTTACCTTAACGATCTGAGCTAATCGTTGTGACGGGGATGCCCTTATAAGGTATGGCCATTATGCTTTAGTGCACGCCTCACGTGAGGTGTTCGATGTTATCGGTCTGCTAATGAGAATATGTCTATAAATAGATATATACAGTGACCTGTGCTACATATGTCTATATATATATAGATATCTAAAATGAACATACTGTTCATAGATTATAATGGTCCTATATCTAAAAAATATGTATATATATATATATATATATATATATATATATATATATATATATCTATACCACCACATTGACCAGTGTACCACATTTCTATAAATAGAACCATACATTAGACAGTGTTACCAATTTCTATAAATAGAACACTATGTTGACCAGTGCTAAATGACCATAGCAATTAGTGTAATACGTAACGATGGAGAGCGAGAAGCTGGGTAATGTTGCCATATGGGTAATATCGCAGTACAGCTTATACGTGTGTTACGGGCATACATAGAATACCTATAGGTATAGGACATGTATAGGACATGTATGGGTGTTAATGGACACGCGTATGTACAATGTACGGCGCACTATGTATACACATAGTATGTATTACATAGGCGCGTATCTACACCACTCAACTAACAGGTATATAGGTATGTAGCCTGTGTGTGTATGTGTGTGTGTGCGCGTGTGTATGTGTGCAGTGACGTTCATGTTGTTACCATTAGTGGTATGATTAGGCGTTGTACCTCAGTACACCAGCAGGTGTGGGGTATGGGGTGAATAAGTGTTATGGTGCGTATGTGAAGGTGTATGTGAAGGTGTAAGAGTATTTATCTGTGTTCATTAATGGATACACACATATACACTCATATAAACATACAGAATATACAATATATACACATACAACACGCACACACGCGCACAAACATTTAAATATATATAATAAACCATATACGAGATATTATATTATTATATATATATTTATATGTATATTAAAGAGAATGTGTTAATTAAGTATACAGATATTAAGGGTACACCTATAACTATAGTTGCGTGGTATGTAGGTGTGCATACGCGTGTGTGTGTGCGCGTGGGTGTGCATGTGGATTAGTAATAATAATAAATTTACATTCCTCCTCCTTCCATTCCTCTTCCTACCTATAGGTGTACCTAGGAATAGGTATATTCCCCTGCTACCACCTATACCGCGTGTTCATGTAGACAAGTATGTTAATGTGTATCCGTTATGATTCATTATAATATTATGCGTAATCATGTATAGGCTATTCATTATACTGTAACATATACATTTAATTGTATAGCGTTATGATTCATAATTATTATTTGGCATGCGAAATACTTCAGCTTATTTAAAGTATTTGTTTAGTAACTTGGCATTGCCTGTTTATTGAATTTATTATATATATATATATATATATATATATATAATATAATATAATATAATTGTTTATTTAGATACTGATTGGAGAAATAGCCCTCATTAATTTATGATATTAGTGGGATAAATAGATAATAAATAATAATATATATAATAGATATAAAAACAAATAGTTACGTCGTATTCAATAAGAGTTATCGAGTATATGCGAGAAAGCATGATATGGATTACATAACGAATAGAGGGGTGATTATTCCATCTAGTGGTAGTGATCGTAGAGAACGGACGAACAGTATAGGAAGTACGTTATATATTGTATATATTTAAATATAGTTATGGCCCAGATTTTCCATATAATTGTTGTGTTTATTGATAGGAATTATTTCCCCACCCCCACACACTCACATATATATATATATACATTATATATTATTTATATGTATATTTAGATATACCCGCGTAATATGCATATCTTAATTTTTATTTATCACTAAAGTATTTATTTATCTAAATAAAATAAGTTTTTTAAACATAAATATTTAATTCGTATTGTAAAATTCTAAACTGGAATATAAATGATAACATGGTTATGTTCCCGGCTATTAATTACACCCAGTTGTTCCGTACACCTTACTATACATATGTACATTGTATGTACGTACATAATAGTGATGTAAATGATTCCCAAATCTAAAGCATGATACAGTCTCAATATTAGTTACCTAAAGTCTCAACTCGACTCGAGCTCGTTTTGTTATAGTCTTGGCTCGGCTCGGGCTCGTTTGGATAAATTATTTATTATTAATTATTATTTACACCACTTGATGACATTTACATTACTATTCACTGAATCGCGAAGTTTGCGCAGCTAATTTGTTTTAAATTGATGTAAATGTGAAATATATAATAATTAGTATTAAATGTAACTTCAAAAAAGCATCATTTCGGCTCGGTTATGTTTTGTAAGAGTCTCAACTCGGCTCGGGATCATTTGACTAGAGTCTCGGCTCGGGCTCGTTTGGCTAGAGTCGCATCTCTGATCGGGCTCGTTTTTTTCTGAAATTGAAAGTCTCGGCTCGGCATCAGTAACCAAAAGTCTCGTCATCATTTAAATCACTAGATGAAATTTAAATTACCATTCACTGAATACCGAAGTTGACCGCCGATACTTTTTTAAAATGTATTTAAATATGAAATATATATAAATTATGATTAATATGTAATTTAAAAACAGCATCATTTCGGCTCGGTTATGTTTGGTAAGATTCTAAACTCGGCTCGGTCTCATTTTTTTTTCCGAAAATGAAAGTTTCGGCTCGGCTACTATAACCAAAAGACTTAGCTCGGCATTAAAAATATCGGCATCATTATTACATGACTATATATAGTGATACATATTATCACTATAGTGATGCATATTTAATTATCCTATTATAGGCGTAATACATGTCAACATATAGGTATACCTATACATATATATATATATATATATATATATATATATATATATATATATATATATAAATCAGATTTATTATTTCATGTTGTAAAGCATGAAATAATGGAGTAGTTAATAAACAAATGTATTTGATTTTGCGAGAACTTCCCCAATCATCATATTCTAGATAAGTTAGATTCTCATGAGTAAAAAAAATGTAAATATAAATAAATAAGATGTAAAGAATAAAAATATGTATCAATAAGTCAAGTTAAAAATAAATTTTGTAAAGAATAAAAAATATGTATCAATAAGTCAAGTTAAAAATAAATTATGTAAAGAATAAAAAATATGTATCAATAAGTCAAGTGTAAAAATAAAAGTTGTAAAGTTATATAAAAAATCACAGAAACGAGTTGAATTCCGAATGCCGAACTATAAAAGGAATAGCTAAACAATATAAATGAAAAAAAAATAAAAACTAAAACAAGCAAGATGAAGGTTTAATAAATAATACCAGTAAACAAAAATAAAATTAGATAATCAATTGTTTAATTGATTTTCATATTTTGATAAAAGATGTTTTTTTAATATTTTTTAAAAGTTTTTTATATAAATTTTTGTTAATAATAATTTATTTAGACATACATTATTCCATGATTTAGGGCCTTTAAATGATAATGATTTATGATGACGGCTTGATTTTAAGTAAGGTAATTTGAAATTATTAAAAGTATTTTTGCATATATACATTGTTATATATTGGAAATAATAATGATATTCTGCTTGGGCATTTCTTTAAATATACATTGTGCATGAATAAAATATTTTTATAAGTTATTAAATCTTTAAATTTTAATATATTAGAACATACAAATAAATTGTTAGTATTAGTCAAAATAAAAATATTATTGACAATTTTAAAGATATTTTTATTTACAATTCAAACAGCCTTTTTTTGTAGAGTTGAAATACATTGAAGGTTATTATTAAAATGATGTCCCACATTTCTAAACAATAGGTGCCTACATGATATGAGGCCAAAACAAAGAATTGTAAAGCAGCTTTAAAATATATATTGGTAAATAGCTCAGCTTTCTTAATATATAGATAACATGTGATAATTTCAATTTTTCTTATGTGTTCTTTAAAATTTAAATTATTATCTAAAATAACTCCAAGAAAAGTATAATGTGATACTAAGCATATTTCAGTTGAATTAATTGATATACTATTAATAATATTTGCATCTTTATAAGGTAGAACTTTTGTTTTATCAATATTTAATATTAATCTATTATTAGTGAACCATTCATGTAAATTTAAAATAACTAAATTTAAACTTTTACATATAAACTTTTGCATATATACCTAACTATATATTACATATATTAAATATGTTATCTAAATATTCAACAATCAAATGCAATACTTATGCAGATTATATTAAAATAAATATAACAATCACTTCCAAAAGTTGCAATTCAAGAATGTTTAGGCATAATATATATGATATATATATGATAATTATTGGCTTAATACTAATTATCTCTGTTTTAATGTCACCAAAACGGTGACAATGAACCTATTATCTCCAAATAGTTTATTGTTATTCCTTCTTTATGAAGGGATAACCATGTATTTAGATAACCTTTATGTTATTGTTTTTCAAAGTTTTCTTAAAATGTACGTAAACTGGGTTTTATTATTGTTACAAATTTACCTTGTACCACCTATTAGTTATATTGCTAAATCTGTCAATTACAACATATGCAGGGGAAAGTAACCGAATACGGACAGTAACCGAATACGGACAATTTCGGTTTCTCAGAAACCATAAATCATACAAAAAAAATGTTAATGAATAAAATAGTCATAATTATATAAATAGTCTAAAAAAGTATTTTGTAACCATTCAAAATATTGCTGATATATCCATTAAACTGATTTTTTCATTACGTTTTTAAATTTATGAAAAAAAATGTCAACTTAAAACCTTCACAAGAATATACAAATATATCGATATAAAAATTAACACTATATTATTAAAAAATAAAGCATTCTAAAATTATATATATATATATATATATATATATATATATAATTTCTATAGTTGTTATCATTAAGTTATAAGCATATATCTAGAGGTCATATAAATCCCTAATACGGATACTCTAGATGTCTTAATACGTATACTCTATAACCAAATAGCGCGCAGCGTATTAACTAGTTATCTAAATGAGCCAATATTTCCTACTTCGAAACAACTGAAACAACCACAATTTATGTTTCGAAACATCTGAAACATCCTAAATTGTCACTCCGAAAAACATCAAAATATATATTTTATAACATATATAAATTAAAATTGATTCATCGTACTAGTTTGTTGAACTTGTTTATAGGTTTATATTTTTGAAATTGACTACAAACTAGATTTTCATACTTGATTCGATTTATCTTACTTGATTGACAATTTAGATTATCTTAGTATACCAGATTGTCATTCTAGATTAGATTTGATTACTTTCCTATCGAATTAAATTATCATACCTGATTGGCGAATTTGTATATCGGAATTGATTTTCATACTTGATTACAAACTATATTTTCATACTCTATTCGATTTATCGATTGTCGAAATTTATTGTAAAATTAGATTGTCGTATCGTATTGATTTTCAAACTAGGTTATTTGATTAGATTGTTGAACATGAGTGTCACTCTAGATTTTTATTTATAATAATACTAATTGTAATCAATTGTATTTTAAAATTAAATAAGATATTTTTTTAATTACAATATTATAATATACATTACATTTTAATTTAAAATATTTATTTAAGACATTAAATAATATATTATTATATTAATTATATAACGAAATTGCATTTCTTAGTATAAAAACAAGTTATACATATAATATATTGTTTAATTACCCTATTATATAGTAATAATTGATGCATCCATTTGATAAAATGTACTTACATTTTTTTTAATTTAAATAAAATGTATTAATTTTTTTTTCAATAAACCGGTCCGGCTCGAAAAACTCGGTTCGTTTTAGATCACTAGTATGAACTATTATGCTTTTCATAAAAATCGCGTGCGTTATAATATTAATACCACTACAATGCTAAATCTACATTTTTATAGATATATAAATTGTATTATTAATTAAAAAACATAAATAAATTATTAACTAATTAAATTATATTAAATTATTCATAAAATTAATTATAAATAATGTAATTGTAATTTGTGTGATTGATTCATCAATAGTATATAGTTTATCTAGTGGTATATAGGGTTTATTTATTATAACACAGGGTGTCCGACAGACACTGTCCATATTAGGAAATGGGTACCGAATACGGACACCCCCATTATCTATGGAATTAAAGATTAAATAAAATTTTTATTTTAATTTCACAATAATATCTATAATCATATAATATTAATATAATGTTATTATTGAAAACAAATAATGAGACATACAATGTTAAGACCATTTATTGTTAAAGTTCCCATATTAGGTTACTTTCCCCTAGCATATAATTATACTTATACTTACGCCAATGTACTGACAATGATATATTCATCAATCTGGCTTCGACATTAATTTTCTCTCGTTTCGATTATTTAAATGTGTTATTCAATACAACTATATTAAATCAATAGTCTACAGCTATTATTAAACAACAATGTACATTTAGGGGCATCCCAGTTTCCCCAAATTTATAAATTTGGGAAAACTAGGATGCTCTTAAATGTACATTGTTGTATAGCATTATTGCTATAGCATGCATTTACATGTACATATATAGATAAAAGTATGTTCACTATATATAGTGGATGTATACATACATCTTCTCGTTCAATATTTTGCCGATTACCAATATTTTTTTTTGCTATATATTTAGATTATATATAGCTATAAAATAGCGTTTTTCTTTTTAATATAATTATATATTTTTATATAAAATTCAGTGTTAAAATTAGAAATAATTTATATTATTAATTTTAAAATTAGAACTATTTAAAGGGAAGATATATTTATAGTGAAAATACTATTTTCCTATCTATTTACATATATATATATTACGTATACGAGCTAAATTTGGTAACACTAGGAATAGTAATTAGACTAGCCACATCAAATAAAACTTACCAGGGTTTATATATATAATATAATATAAATAATAGAAATAAAGTAATGTGTACCTATCTACAATATCAACATATGGAAGCTATACCTTTATAACGACCGGCATAATTTGTACTATTAATACAGCAACCTCTAAAGGTATTTTATAAAATGTTTTACATTTTTAAAATAAAATTAATAAAATATATATATTATATAAATATATTAATAATATATATTATTAAACAATTTATATTTTATATTTTTGTTATTAAGTATAACTTTTTGTAGTTATTGATTCAAATAAAAAACTAGGAATTTTCTATAATTGGTATAGACAATTTTATAGAATTTCCTAAAATATACCGATATATTCTCTTAATCATAACATTTATTCATCGATATATAGAAAGTGGATAAGCAATTGAATGTAGTATATGTCACTATCCGCTACGTGCGCTGCAGTCGAAACCCACTATCTGGCCCACTACTTTTTATTTATAATAATATGTATTTATCATATATATATATATTGATAATCACTACCAATTTTAATATACTATCTATACTAAAAATAAAATTATATATTTAAAATACATAATATCAACATTCCTCGTAATTTTGTGTATTTAAATTGAAGTTATAATACTATTTTATTGATTTTATTGATATTTATAATTTAAATCCATTGATATAGATAGAAGTCACTTTAATCTATTTCGACGAAAAGACTACTGTTTCAATATTTGACATATATAATATGACTAATATCCAATCAATATCACTGATACCATTTTGTTAATTTATCGATAAAAGTGTCATTCACGTGTATATCTTTTACATGCATTGCGTGCGTCAATTGCTTATCCACTTTCTTTATATCTATGCATTTATTATGTAGAATTATTTTTAATATGTATTATGATTAGGTTGTGGTAACTTATAAAATAATATTTGTTATAAATATGTAGGTAATTATTTTATAATTGGTAGTTTGTAAAAATCAAAATGTTGTAATTTTTCACTACAATTGTACTGTTTAGTTAAATCTAATAGTTTATATATATAATAATTAATCTACAAATATAAAATTTGCTTTTTATTATGATAATGATAATAACAAATTTCTTATAGGAATTTATTATTAGCATATGTATAATTTTGTCTGAAATTGTATATTAAACGAGATATTCGCAACTGCCAACATCCCTTCGTCAAAATTACCCTCTGTCCATTTCCTAACAATTATAAAATACGTGTTTTAATCTCCTTATCTAGCAACTATTATATGCAAATCATTTATAAAATAAATATTGATTAATTCATAAATGTAGACTATTATTTGTGTGACGGAATTAGTTACTAAGTAAAATAGATACCAAGTTACCTTATTATAGATCCATTTTATAGAAAAGTTGTTGACACTTTTATATGGGAAGATGTTAAAAATATAAATATTATATAGAGTTTTATTGACATTTTTTGTAATGTGAAAAAAGAGATTAGTGTTCTATATGAAATAATATAGACTATACTATAACTATAGTATATCTCATTAGAGTAATCAAATAAATAATACTAATATATAACAATACCTACGCACTACATGTATGCATTACAGAACAGAGACTATTAAATCAATTATGACAATGATCATATCACAGGGGAGGAAATACTCTGAGACATAAAAAGTATTTGAACAGAAAAATAATCAAGTGAGAAAACATTATTCAATTAATATAATATAACTAGAATGTTTAGTCATGATCTACAGAGGAGAAGACATAGTATAGATAATAAAAAAAATTTAAGATAAATGAAGAGTTTGTCTATAAATATATTATTAGGTCAAACTTGATCGGAATTTGTTGACACATTCAGCCATATTATCTATCAAGTTAGTCTGTTCTTCCACTTCACATTAAATATCTTCTATAATTTGATCTATGCATGACTTAGCCCGTCTTCCACGGGAGCTTCGACCATGGTTGGGAGTCCTCAGTAGACTATCAATGCCTAACTAATTTTGTTCTTCTCTAGCAGTGTCCTGCGAACGCGTTCTTTGTTTATGAATTAAATATGTGATTCTTGGAATGTTGTGATAAAGCTATTTGTTGGACATATGCTCTCTCCAATATACATTCAGGGCTGCACGTTGTATGCGCGTGTAGGCGCCATCGATATTACTGTATATTTTAAATATCAAAGCCAATGTAATTGTTCCATAAACTAAAATTAGCTAGACTGTTGCTCTGAAGAATTTTTCCTTCAAGTTTATAGAGAGTCTAAATTTCCATATATGATTTATCTAGTATAATGCATTTTTAGTTTAAGTATAAGCCTTTTCAAATTCTGACGTTTATTTCGTGTTCTGAATATGCGATATAGTTGCCAAGGTATTTAAAATCGTTAACTTATTTTATCCTTTCACCGTTCTGGCTACTCCTTACATATCTTATAGTACGGTTTTGATTGAATGACATATTTAGTATAATTTCTTTAGAGGACGTTTCTATGCTATGTAATATAACATACTTCCTTAACTTAGGTTATTTATAGTCATTGTAATATCATCTGCGCAATCTAAGTCTGTTATGTTGACTGCAGGGTATATTGTGATATTTATATCTATAATTGTTAAACCTAGTTCTTAATTACAATCAATGGATTTTCTCAGTAGGCAACGTAAACAATGTAGATAATAAACAAAAATGCCACGATGGTATCTTCTTGCAGAACGCATGTTGTAATCTTAATGAAAGGAATATCTCCATCAGGTGATTTGACCATTGAACGTGCGTTGGTATATAATATCATTATCGCGTTGACAACTTATTGTTGGTATTTCATATATGGAATCCTATAGACATATATGGAATCCTATAGGCGAGAAGTATGTATCTACTTTTATTTATGACTATTCACTCAAACGCTTTCGAGAAATTAAATAAAAGTAATATGGCAGGTAGATTCTTCGATTTTAATCCTTCGATTATACGTCGTAGCCTACATAGTACAGTTAGTATTTGACAGTCTGTGGATTGTTTAGTTCTGAAACCATTTTGGTTTTTTTCTATGATATTCTATATAGAAACAGAAGATAAAGTTTGTAGATTTGAATAAAATATTATGAATTACTCTATAACATAATGAGTTGACTTGATAAAAGAGCAACCGCATTAACATAGAATACCCCGATCATTATAATGTATATATATACGGATATATTCAGAGAGAGAGAGAGAGAGAGAGAGAGAGAGAGAGAGATAGAGAGAGAGAGAGAGAGAGATAGAGAGAGAGAGAGAGAGAGAGAGAGAGAGATAGAGAGAGAGAGAGAGAGAGAGAGAGAGAAAGAGAGAGATATATAGATAGAGAGATGACGGATCAAGTGTAGATTGTAAATATTAATATATAAATATACCTAGATATACTATGATGAAAATCTTTGTATTATAAGAATCGTAAATAAATAACATTATACCGAGACATTTACACGTCAAAGGAAATATGCATATTTATATAGATATATTGTGATAAAAGTTGAGAACTGATCTATACATTATGACTATGAACGAGTGTAGAATTGCAATTCTATAAAATGATAAACAGTTATTTAATAAACCAGAAAGTGAGTATATTAAAATAGAAAGAATGTTTATCAAAGAACTTTCCAAAAATATTCTATGATAATATAGGTGAAGAAACCATTAAAAAAGGCTTTAAATAATAGAATAAGAGATAAGTGAATCGATAATATGAATGAATGAATGAATTAATGAATTTATTTACCGAGTATTGCCTATAATAATCAGATGAATACCCAGAAGCTATGTTTAGCTTATACTAAGTTTACCCTTGATAAAATAATAATAATAATAACATGTATATAATCTTATAATATATTTGTGAACTATTGTAGATCTATATATATTGGTATTCATATTGTAGGATTAACTACTACAACAATTTATGGTTATTCCATGTGTTCCGTTTTTATAATCATTTATACCTACTACTATATCAGTATATATATATATATATATATATATATATATATATATATGTGTGTGTGTGTGAGTGTGTGTTTGTGTGTGTGTGTATGTAAACTAATGCGAATAAAGTGTAAATCACTTATAGTTTATCATAGTAATATATTATACCTACATTATTTTAAAATGATATATAGAGTATTTATTAACAAGTATACACATTTTAAACAAACAACTATTAGGCTAATACAATACATGTGTAGTGTATGTATAGGACCTACATTGTAGGTGTAATGTATGTGTATGCCTCTATATATATATTTATATCCTAAGTATCCCATTATAATTACATATAGATAAACTATACAAAAAGGGGGTCATGTTTAGATTGAAATACATACATTAGTGAATATATTATTTGGAATACTTTGTGTATACCATTATTATAATGATGATCAAAGAAACATAAATGTTTGAAGATATTTAAAATAAGAGATATTCTATACATAAATGAGAGATTCTGATAATACAGTATCTCAAGGCATCCATTACAATTTATAGTATCATTACATATACAAATTATCCTAATTATATGTCTATAGACATATATGGTTATCATAGATATTTGAGATTTGCGACTCGAGGTAATTAGTGAATTTAAATAAATACACATCAGTATCACCACCTACCGGCAGGATAATCGCGAATAGTGTAATATATTTATCCTTAAATATATTTAGGATATTTATGTTAAATATTGAGTATATAATGGGTTTAATGTGTCCTACATCTATTATATAGATACATGGGTCTATACACTCATACAAAACTACACATACACATGCACACATACGTATATACATATAATCATATATATATATATAAACTCACTCGTCCTATCTCGTATCGACTACTGCTCCTCACCACTATATCATATCCCTACTACTTCATTAACCCATTTAAATCGTATAATTCGTGAATCTATAGGAACAATTTTCTCCATTAAATTAATCGGTTTGATCATTCCATTACCGACTCCCAACAACTCCTATCCAAATGGTTCCCTAAAAAAACGTTCCTTCCTACACCTTCTAGCACTCGTTCATAAAACAATATATCATACTTCTCCTCCTTATTTGACTTCCCTACCAACACTAAGACGCCCACTAACTTCCTTACGTTCAAATTCTGACATTTCCCTAATTTGCCCTCATGTCTCATACCTGAAATACAATAAACGCGCCTTCAGTATACTTCAGTACCAATCTTATGGAACTCCCTCCATGCCTATATTAGATCAATCCATTCAAACCCGTCCTTTAATATATACAGCAAAGCTTACATATCATCAATGTAATATATTCACTTATTTTAATCATACAACATTACTATTTTTATAAATCATATTATTGTATCGTTTTGTTTATTTATTTATCTAATTTATTTATTTATCTGTTTATTATTCTCATTCTATATTGTTATATGCATCTACGAGGGGTGGTCATAACTAATATATATATATATATATATATATATATATATATATATATATATATATATATATATATCTAATAAATAATAAAATTTGTTAATAAGTTTTATTTATTTGTTATCGAATGATCTTACATTACACGAATCAACATTTATTTTAAAAATAATTCTATTGTCATAATAAGAATATATATACAAAAACCTATAGGTACCACAAGGATCATTTTTAGGTAAATATTTGTTATTATATATTATTACTATAATTAAATGTAATACATTTATTTATAGTTTCAAATTAATAAAGTAACGAGTTATGAACGCTAGCGTTATCAGTTATGTAAGCGGTTAAAAAGTAATCAATTTATTTATAGTTTCGGACTTATTTACCAAATAGGTCGATGCTCTCGAAGAATACTCTTCCCGAAGAGCTGGACAAGGGGCCCACATGTCTACATATGTGATACCTATGTGCCACCGGAATATTCCATTAACACCCGCTACACTTATTGCACGTTGTGTAGGTTGAGGTGTTATCATTAACGGCAGGATATAACAGCGCTATATAAATATATATACCCTATAGGGTACATATATATATGTAATGTAATATAATATATTATGTATATTTAACATGTATTACGAACGTTAAAACATATACACCTGTATATATATACACTAGTGTTTGCGATACTAAATAACAGTACGACACCCTCGTCATGTGATGTCATACTATAGTATATATATATATATATATATATATATATATATATATATATATATATATATATATATGACTAACTTCAGTGTATGCCTAGATTTACATTCTATGTTTTATATATTGTGATATATGATCGATCTATATGAGTATTATATATATATATATATATATATATATATAGTTGTGATATCCATATATGGTGATACTTTCTATAATACAATGCTAAATTAATCATGATATAATTACTTTATAACCATGCATGCGATCAAAAGGCGCACTTTTATTATGAATAGCCGGTTTTTTTTATATAAGACTTCTATTTTGTTCACGTTGAATGGGGGCGTGGTTAAGATGTTATGTAATATACACGTAGGTAATCTACACGTATGTAATAACAAACAGCAAGTGTCGAATTATTTCACTAAATTCAAATATGCTATATATTAACTTATTTGTAATATATTATAATATATTATATTAATTACCTATACTAGTTATCTATGCAACATATACGAACACGATTTCACAAACTGAGAAGCACGAGAAACATAAATTCGATAATTAAAATGTACATTATTATAAGGAGGGGAATGAAAACATGGGATAACCATAATAACAGCTATATTCTAAGTAACTTTTTATTAGTGAATTCGCACTAAGGAAATGACGTCATCCGAACGCTATATCTACGATGGATGCTTTTTCTACTCCCAACTAGATACTGTTCAGATATTTATTAAAAATAACAAAATATGTTAAATACATTTTCATTGTATTATTATTTATGCTTAGTTATTTAGTTATTATTTATGCTTAGTAAATTCTAATAACATATTCTATTATATAAAAATATATTAACTTAAATGTATAGGGGTTTATGTAGGGGTGGGTTTCTTATATTTCGTTATCGTATTATGTGAATGATTATGAACGTGGTACTTAAAGCAATCCCACTAATCTCTCATGTATTAATTCCTAGAGCTACACCCTGGTAACGATTTCTGCTAGTCGGCAAAACTACATAAGGGTATACCTTATTATAATATATCCGGAGAGGAGTGGAATCCACTGGATTAATATTCCCAAGAAACGCATCACGAACATCAAAACAAATGTATTCATACCGTCTTGGTTTTCTTCCGGGTTAACAAGGACCATTAATTGCGTATATCAATCAGGACTACTGAAAAAAAAATCATCATCATAAAGATAAAAAATATTCTGAGTCTACGCAGCAATGCTACAATAGGAACATGGAATGTAAGAACGCTAAATAGAATAGGTAATTTACAAGAATTAGAAAATAAAATGAAATAAAACAAATTGAAAATACTGATACTCTGCGAAACAAGATGGAAAGATAATGGTAATCTTATAACTGACGATGGTCACCTGTTTTTCTATAGTGGTGAAACCAAATACCACAGAAACGGAGTTTGATGTATGATACACAAAGATATCAAAGATATTTTAATGGAATTCACTCTTATTTCAAGTATAAGTTTAGAATAAAAACTAAACCTTTAAAGTTATCTATAGTACATATATATGCACCTATAGGTATACTTCAGTTGATACGAACGAAAAAATAGAAAACTTCTATTCACAACTCCATAGTACAATTGATAGCAAGCAAAGACATGCTAATCGTTTAGGGTGACTGGAACGAAAAATTGGTAAGGATTCGGCCAATGACTGGAGTGCGTACTGTGGAATCGCATGTAAGTAAGACTCTTAGAATTTGCGAGCTATATCGATGTTATCCTGGCAATTACATTAGAAACATAAGCAATCAATAATATCTACATGGATCTCACCAAATGGGAAGATACATAATCAGAGTGATTATATCCTGATCAAAAGACGTTTTATATCAGGTATTAATGTTTCTAAAACCAGAGTAAACAATAAAGCAGATATAGGCAATGATCATGATCTCGTAATGATGTATTTTAAAAATATATTTATATCTCAACGAAAACTAAAGAGTACAATAATTAACTACAACATTGATAAACTGAAAAATGAATCCACTCAGACTTAATATAAAGATTAGATTGAGAAAAAATAATCAGAAGAAATAACAGAGAATGATAATATCGAGATTACGATTACAACCTTAAATCGAATACTACATGAAACGGCAATAGAAAAATTGGGATATAACAGAAAAAAGAATACAACTTGGATAACAAACGACATATTGAATCTATGTGATGAACGCCGACAATCAAAACCTCAAAAAATCAATGTAGAACCGAATACAATCTACTCAACAAAAATATAAAAAGTGATATGAAAGAAACGAAGCAAAAATGGATAGACGAACAATGTTAAGTCATTGATAGTTCATTTATAAGTAATAACTCCAAAAAATCATATGCTATCGTAAAGGCACTCACAAAGAAAAACAGGAAAGTACTTACTGAAGAATGTGACATATTAAAAAGATGGACTGAATATTGCAGTGAACTGTATAACTTAGAATCTACTGGAGACGAAAATGTGATCATAAATCAAGATCAATGTGAAGAAGAAGATGCAGTCAATATCGGAAACGGTATTCTAAGAGAAAAAGTCGTCGCAGCTATAATTACATTAAATAAAGGTAAATCGGCTGGTTTTGACGATATCCCATCCAGAATTATAATAAACGGTGGCGAGACAATGATTAATTTAATGCACGGGATATGTTCCAATATATGGGAAACAAGTAACTGGCCAGAAATATGGACGAAATCGATCATAATAACCATCCCGAAAAAAGGTAATATTCAACAATGCAATAACTATCGTACTATTAGTCTAATTAACCACGCTAGTAAACTTATGGTAAAAATAGTAAAAAACCGGCTGGACCCATAATCAGAGAAAATAATATCTGAAGAACAAGCTGGATTTAGGAAAAATCGAAAAATAATAGAAGAAATGTTCAATTTGCAAAAAAATAATCTTCAATAAAAAAAGAGTTATTATATATTTATCGACTTCTGGAAAACCTGACATAGTTTGGCAAAAGGGACTTTGGTCTATAATGAAAAAATTAAATATTGATAGTAAGTTAATTGATTATATTTTATTATAAAAATCTGTACGATAAATCAAGCAGTGTAATGGAAAGGAACAATTGGCGAGTGGTTTCCAACAAAACTGGTGTAAGACAAGGTTGCTTACTCTCACCTACACTTTTTAAACTTTCCTGCAATATATAATGAACAACACACTGCACAGTCATAATATAACTATCAAAATGAACGGAAGAATCATCACTGACCTAAAGTTTGCTGATAACATTTATGGTCTTACTGGTTTTGAAGAAGAATTGGTATCTCTAGCGAATATCACTGGCTTTTATATGGAAATAAATCAAACTAAGACCACATTGATGTTAAATGATAATATATGCAATCCGCTTATCACCATCATGAATAAATCGATATCGTTAACCACTTCAAATATCTAGGATCCATCATTGATGAACAAGGTTCCAACAAATAAATCCTAGTTAGATTAGCACACGCAAATCAAGTATGCAGAAACCTGAAAGTAATATGGAATGCAAAATATATTAGACTGGGCTATAAGCTCAGGCTTATTAACTCTTTAGTAACGTCAATTGTTATATATGCATTCGAAACATAGATGCTAACAGCTGAAATCGAAATTAGGATAACAATATTTGAGACAAAGAACTTTCGGAAATTACTTGGTGTCACCTATAAAGAGAGAATAACAAATGATGATATCAGAAACAGAATATCGCAAGAAGACCGTTACCCGACAGACTTACTAACAATCGTAAAACGACGAAAATTAACATTGTATGGTCATGTAACACGCTCTGAAGGACTAGCTAAAATCATTTTAAAGGGAAATAGTTGAAAGGAATGTTGAAGGAAAAAGACGTTGTTGTCGGCCAAAAAAGATGTGGATTGATGACATCAAAGGATGGACCGGTAAAAGTATTGGCGATACCTAACTGATGGCACACGATAGGATGGAATGGAGAATATTTGTTTTTAACGTGAAGCACCCCCACGGCTACCACGTGAGCGTACGCTAAAGAATCAAGGTAATAAGGTATATATATATATATATTGATTATCATAAATATATCTATTTTTTTAAATTTGGTATCATTTTATGAATATTTTTAAATTATTTTATTAGTTGAATTGTTATTACAAATATTTCCATTTGTTTGAGTTTTAGCATATCAGCATTACAATCACATTAGCGAATAGTGTTCGGTATACCGAGCAAATATATTTGTTATTTTATTATGAATATCGACAATTATAATTATTTGAACAATTCTCAATTATAATTGAGAATTGAGAACTCTATAAAGGTATAAATTACCCTCTTCTAAATATATTGTAATTTATGTGAAACTCATTAAATGAACAATGTTTATTAATGACTATATTAATAATAGATATTGTATACGCAGTAACATCTGCAAATAAGTGCTATAGCACTATAGGAACCTCTAATGTGACCAATAATTCCTAGGACTGACCATCGCATATGTTTTGTCCTAACTAGGACATATATAGTTGTGAATATATGTAAATGCCTTGCTAATAGTACAGTAACATCATTTAATCAAATACATAATAATGGTTAACATTTGAAATAAAATTCTTTGAATTCTGAGTTATGTTTCTAGATTAGTTTTTTACACTGATTTCAAATATGTATTTAGTTTTTTCTAAAAAAATCTAATTACATATTTGTAATCAGTGCAACAAAGTGTACTTTAGACCATTATAGTCTAGAATATATTTATGAAACCCAAACCTCAAAAAGCATGTTATCAATTATATTCATCAATACATGTAGGTACCATATTGTTGTATCACCTACGAGACAAGTGGAATCGGACAATACACCTCCGTTATGAACTAATGCTATTCCATTATTCAGCGATCTTATCATACATTAGTAATTGATAAACATTACGAATGTCACATTCTTATGATTAGTTCAGCTGTCAAAATTACATCTTTAAAATACAGATTTACATCTGAACTTATCATGTTTCAACTATAGTGTAAGGTATATACTTGTATTATTTACTAATATACAATCGGACCAATTTTTAGTACACATTTACCTACTGTCTTGGTACGAATATACGTTAAATAATATAAGTGAAAATACATAAATACTTAATGTAAATAATGATTATACTAAAACATTTAACTTGTCAAATAGTTAAAGTGTATTTATCCGTAGGGCTAGTAAATAATCAGCTTCTTCAACTAACAAATTACTATCATAAATCGTAGATTTAATTAGTCTTTATTACCGTGTATTCAATATTTAAAATCACAATATATCAAAAGTTAATATTTAATAAATATTTACATATCTATAGATATAGGTATACATATTTATAGAAAATATGTAATGTATGCATTCTAAATTTAATCAATGTGTCTATATATAAATTATATTTAATTATTTTTATTTTTAGAACTTTCTTACACAATTGATAATTATATCTAAATATATCATAATATATCATAATATAATATAGACTATAATATAATTAATATTGTTCTACATTATACTGTAATATATGTACATATATGTAATAATATATTACTTATGTCCTTTATAAATTACTTAAGTCATATATGTCCTTTACTTTTCCTATGTAAGTTTAAAACAACCTTCGGTATTTGATTATAGTATATTACATACTATACTTTTTAATAACACTTAATCATCTGAAATTATGTGAAATTATATAATCAAATTAACGTATCTATAGAGATTATAACTATTGTCTACAAACTATAACTGCTAACATATTGTATAATTTAACTGCTCTAGTAAACATGAATAAACTAGATATAGATTATATATATATATATATATATATATATATATATATATATATATATATATATTGTATGTTATATATATATATATATATATATATATATATTTATTTATAATAGAATAGAGTGTTTACATGTGAAATTAATCTTTATAATATCCACAAGTTGCACATCGTCAACACAATACACTCATTATAGTCCTAACACTACTTCAATATACAACTACACTCATATAACTACACGTCGTATTCCCCGAGACGATATGATTTTGATAACATGACATTGTTTAATTAAAACTTAAACCATATAAAATAGAATTGGTAAAAAGGAAAAATTATACTTATTTAAAACTTTCAACATTGTATATATACTTATAAGTATACTTATACATGGTATACCCTATATTGTTATATACCCTATAGCTATACCCTATATATGGTTATATATATTTAGAATATATTAAAAATATATCATGCATTAGTAAACCTATACATAATAAAGAAATGTTTCGTTCTCTATGAGTAAATCTATTTTTAAAATAGTATATTAAACTTATAAACTAAAATCAAAAATAAATAACTAATATAAATTTATATAATTATAATTATAATGTATACATTACAAAATTCCCTTCATCAATAAATATATTGTAAACTATACTCCTATGTGGTTAAGGATCACATCTCTCTCTTGAACCATTATCATATCTTTAGCGGTGCGTTAGACTACAGGGTATCGCGCGTGTAACAGTGCGTGTGTATGTGCATGTGTATGTGCGTGTAACACGCCGTGTCTGCGCGTTCATGCGTGTCACTAATGTTACCTTCGTACGGCATCGCTTCTTCCATGATCCAGTAAATCCTCCGCTAATTATAATGTTATTACTACGGCTACTCTTCTATACTGTTATATAGAAGTATATTGTTACTACTACCACTACTACTACCACTCCTATTAGGGTTAATACACGTTACTATTGACGTACTAAAGTATATATATATATAGTATTATAATTATAGTTAAATCTATAGGTCTAGTGATGTATACATTATATATACTCCGGCCTCACATATGACAATCAGTTCGATAGAGGATGTGACAGAGGGGGAGGGGAGGGGGAGGTTCTATAGTACACAAGGTTATCAGACGTCAATAAATACACGTGTTTACATTTGTAATACTAGTGCTTCACCGGTGTGTATGTATACAAGCCTCTGCGGTGTGTAGGATACTACTATAGTAGGGATTTGGTAGTATATGTACTATAGTACAAGCACACACTGTTATCATGCTGGCAGTGCGGCAGCGGTGATTCATAATATACATCTTGTTTATTATATAGATATATATATTATATATTATATATATTATATATATATATATTTATTTATAGACAACGATTTAGATTCCTGTCTATATATTTATGTTTGTTTATCTATTTTAATAAAAATGATATATCACATACTTATAGGATATATATATATATATATATATATATATATATATATATATATCTAATATACCTATATCTATATATCTATTTATACCTATATATATATATATATATATATACTACATCATATCGAACACCTATATAGTATAATATATGGCTATAAGTACATTGTACTAAAGGTTTGCTTGCTTGCCCGTAGGCGATGCGTGTGTGTGTGATGGCCGTACACAGTGAAGGTCTGACGAACAGCTGAACACATCAACTGATTGAACGATACGGTATTTATTATACACCGGTTATACACGTATAATAATAAAGAAATCTTATTATCTTTGTATCGCGGCTATTAATAGCGCAATGCGTCATAATGTTAAATTCGTATACGAATTTAACATTATGACGCATATTAACTATAGTTGATTAATTAAATTCGGAAAGTTGTAAGCGTTCTATTCTATTTAATGTTAATATATGAATGTATACAAATTTAGTTATCTAATATTGTGTATACATATATATATATATATATATATATATACATATATATATATATATATATATATATATATATATATATATACATATATATATATATATATATATATATATATATATATATATATATATATATATATATATTTATATATATATATATAAATATATAAATATATATATATATATATATTTCCTGGAAATAAAAATAGGAGTAAACTTACAGTATATATACAGGGTATATATATTATAAAATATATTATATAAGATTTAAAAAAAATTATTTTATTTGTATATTTATTTATAAATTAATTCATTAACTTAGTTATTGATTAGTTTTATATAGTTATTTGATATAATTATACAACTATAGTTATATAACCTATAGTTTTCGTATAACAATAGTGCGTTTAACTTATTGATACGTAGATTAACTTCATCTACCTAACTTTACCTACTCCACTATAATCAGTGTACACGGACAGCATAATAACTTAGATCTACTGCATTAACTGCATTCCTACTATTACTACTGCTGCTGATGAAATATAATATTCACTAGCGAGCCTATAGGGTAGACGGGGGTAAGGTCGGTGCCTCTCTCTGGCGGGCTTCTCTTACAACAAATAAACAACTCGTGTTACAGAAGTGCATGCAAAGTGTGATACCAACGATAGTAGAAAGCGACTTATACACTGAATATAGAGTACTACAGAGTAAAGCCATAGAGCTAGAGAGAAAAGTTATATCTAGCTCTATGTGTAGAGCATACGGAGTTCTATATCTAATATCACTATAGTAGACGTTTAATTAAACCACTATATATAGTATATATATTTATATATATATATATATATATATATATATTATTATTATTATCAGATTTAGGTACAAGTACCTGGGTAATTGTAGAAGCATTGCTACTTGTCGAGACAATTACCCAGACAATAATATATATATATATATATATATATATATATATATATATATATATATATTATTATTTTTATTTTTATTTTAAAATATTTTATTGACTACAAAATCACGTGATGGTTATGGGCGTCATGAGAAGGAAACAAAAATAAAATAAATAAAGTACAATAAAAATAAAGGAAGAATTAGTAATATTTTATTACCACTATATATATATATATTATATACCTATATACACATTTAATGCATCATTTTAAAGATGACTAATTAAATTTTAATAACAATTTATTTTTGTAAACATAAAATCGAAGGTTTCCTCCCCTTAATATTTAAACTTTGAACATATACTTCACATTACCTATCCGCCATTACTTAGCTCCACATCGAACACGGATCACGTATGTATATCGAGTCTGCAGAATAGGCCTAGATACATATTCATCATCGAGGGTATACCCTTTATAGAGAGAGAATCACGTAATAGATTACGTACGGGGTAAGGGGGTATTACGTGTGGGGTATTACGTGTAAAACGACGAGTCGTGGTGAGATAGAGCGCTTCTTTAGAGTGACTATTTTTAGATTCGACTAGTCATACAAATTAAGTATAATACATATATGTAACATGTAATATATAAAATAATAATACATATTCACATATATATATATAATAATAAATATAAGTAAACATAATCTTCAATGAAATCTCATAATATTAATTACACAACACGTATCGACTACCTGTTGTATGGTACACCGTAACAATGTAACAATACAATGGAATAGTTACCCCCACTTGTACCCTGCAGGGTATGATGAAGTGTTTAGATACGTGAACAGATAACACATAACGTGTATTGATATAGTTAAAGATATCACGTGATGTTAACTGTCACGTGTTATTAAAGAAGCTTTCTTGTGAGGCTCTGCTAAAGACGCTAGGCGATTGATCATATTAATTATTATATATATATAATGACTCCACTTCTTTACTCCACCCCTTAACTTATATAACATTATATAATACGTGGTAATATATATCATGTATATAATGTATTAGTTCATCTATATTTCAATTAAAATTTATATAGATTTATATATATATATATATATATATTATATATTATTATTACTGAAAGTTAATTAAATGTTATGCATAACTGTAGAGTGTATTTTAATAAAAACGATGTTATTTATGATAGAATCGTGGGGAGCTCACTAAAGCATTAATTACATAGTAAACACATGTTCATTTGTTTTACCTGAATATATACTTTAATACTTAAGTAAAAGTAGTAGTAATAGTTGTAGTAGTAGTAGTTGTTGTAGTAGTAGTAGTAGTAGTAGTAGTAACCTTGTAACCTTGTAACCTAATGGTTTATACACTGCCATCAACATCGTGTGAGTTTTCGGCCGTGTTTTCGTGGGTTATTTATATGCTATTTCGAACAGGTGTGTTTTTAATTTACGTTTAAAGAGTGGGGTTGAGGTGATTTCTCTTATATTGTAAGGGAGGTTATTCCATAATTTTGGGGCAGAAATTGAGAATGCGGTTTCTTGTTTGCGTGATAAGTGTTTTGGATTATGTATAAGTAATTTGTATTTATTGATTTTACGTTGTATTCTAGATGGTTTATTTTCTATTAGTATGTCAGTAAGGTAGTCGGGGTGATTGTGATGAATGACTTGGTGGGATATCAGTAAGGTTTTGTATTGGATACGTTGTGTGATGGGAAGCCAGTGAAGAGATTTTAGGTATGGAGTTATGTGAGTCCTGGAGTATTTGGGGATTCTGTAGACAGTTCGTGCAGTGGAATAAAGTAATCGGTTGAGTGGTATTAGTGCGTTTTTGGGGAGTCTATGAAGTATATAGTTACAGTAGTCAAGTCGTGGAAGTATGAGGGATGTTGCTAGTAATTTTGATAGTTCTGTGGTTATAGATGGTCTTATTAGTCTGATTGTGTGTAGTGTTCGGTTAATGGATTTTGATAAGTCTGTTGTGTATTGAGTAAAATTCAGTGATTGGTCAATGGTAATTCCAAGATTTTTTACGTAGGGGGAGTATTTTATGTTATGGTTGTTTATCTGAATGAGTGGGACGATTGGAACAGTTTTAGTAGTATTGATTAGTATTGCTTGTGTTTTGTGGGTGTTTAGTGATAGCGAGTTGGTTGAGAGCCATAGTCGAATGTCTTCTAGACATTTGTTTAGTGTGGCTATGTTTGTTGATGGGTTGGGTAAGTTGCAGTAAATTTGTAAGTCGTCAGCGTAGGTGTGGAAGTAAATGTCAGGGTAGTTATCAAATATGTCTAATAGGGGAGATATATAAATATTAAAGAGGATGGGAGCAAGAACGGAGCCTTGAGGAACTCCATGTGATATAAGTCTGGGGTCAGTTGTGTGTGATTCGATGGAGATCGAGTAGGTACGGTCGCTAAGGTAGGAAGAGAACCATGCGAGTGCCGTACCAGTTATGCCGATATACTCCAGTCGATGAATCATGATGTTGTGACTAATGGTATCAAATGCAGCTGATAGGTCAAGTAGGATGATGATGGAGCAGTATTGTGTTGGGTACAGTCTTATTTTATTTAATATGTGGGTTAATGCAGTTTCGGTACTTTTATTTTTAGTGTAGGCGCTTTGAAATTTATTTAATAATTTGTGTTTATCTAAGTAGTTTGAAAGTTGGGAGCAGACTACTCTTTCGAGAGTTTTTGAAATGTACGATAGGTTTGATATGGGGCGGTAGTTTGATAGGTCTGATTTATCTAGTGATGAATTCTTTATTATTGGAGTTACATGTGCATGTTTCATTGAGGAGGGGACAATACCTGATATAAGAGACCTGTCTATTATGTTTTTATAGTATGGAGTGAGATGAGTGGATAGTTTGTGTAGTAGTGTTGTTGGTATTGGATCAAGCTTACATGATGACTTGACGGCTTGAAGAAGCTTGTCGATTATTGTTGCAGTTGGGATGGTAAAGGAATCTAATTTGTATATAGATGTTGTTAGTGGTGGAAGCGTTAGAGGAGGAAGGGAATTGATTATTATCTGTACCTTGTTTTTGAAGTATATATCAAATAATGCAGGTAAGGAAGATAGGGTGCCCTCTGGGAGAATACGGGGGGTTATACGACCGAGTAGAGAATTTGATATCTGGAATAGTTTTTTTGTGTCGTTTCCAGCAGCTTTAATTGTGTCAGTGTAATAATCATGTTTTGCCTTCTTTATCATAAACCTGTATTCACTGGAATGTTGCCTGAAAGAAATTAAGTTGTCATGGCTTCTGAACTTTCTCCATGTTTTTTCAGCGGATCTGAGTTTACGTTTGTATAAGGAAAGTGTGGGGTTGAACCATTTTATATTATTACGTTTAGTGATAATTTTTGTTGTGATGGGTGCATGTTTGTCCAGTGTTTTAAGAAGAACTATATCAAGGTTGGTAGTGTCAGTAGGGTCTTTGGAAGTATTTAGTAGGTCAGTAAAATCACGCATGTAATCAGTAATATTTATGTTGTTAGATTTTCTGTAATGTATAGTTTGTGATTGTCGTTTAGGTTTGGGAGATTTAACAATGAATGTAATAATGTGATGATCTGTGATAAGTCTATTAACGGATGTATTTGTGATGGAGGTATTCGTATTATGTGTTATGATCAGATCAAGAATATTGCCTGATGAATGAGTAGATGATGTAACATATTGTGTGCAGTTGTGAGAGTTTATAGTTTGATTGAGTAGTTTGGAATAGTGCGATGAAGGTGATATTGGAATGTTAAAATCACCTAGAATTATAGTGTGCTTATTCGTTGTTATGAGTAGTTCATTCAGTTCATCAATAAAGAGAGGGATAGATTGATGTGGTGGTCTATATATTGTGATAAATGTAATGGGCTGTGAGTTAGTGGGGTGGAAAGTGCATGATAAGGCTTCGGAATATATTTGTTTCAGGTCTTTGTTGTTAGTCAGTTTGATATTTTTGTTATAAAGTAGTCCGATTCCACCACCGAGATGGAGACCATCCCGAGGTAGGTGGACAAAACAGTGTGTATCAGTATTCAGTGAGGAAATAATAGGTGTATCATTATTAGATAACCAGGTCTCTGTAAGGCATAAACAATCTAGATCTAGATCATTGAATAGGTCAAGGATGATTTCAATTTTGTTTCTTATTGATCGGATATTAAGAGTGGCAGCTTTATTATTCTGTGTGGAAGATGAAGTTACCATTGGTGGTGAATGCATAGTTATGGCGGTAAGTGAGACACTGGTGTGGGGTTGGATTGGGAGATGGTGCAGTCAGGCTGGCGGTATAGATGAACTGGTGTTATGAGGTTCATACGATTTGGCTTTAATGTAAGATTCATAAGAATGTTCTCAGGTTTTATAGGTATGAGGAGTTATATTTATGGGACTTGATTTCCAGTCAACCTTTGAGTTGATTATGTTTCTTAATTCATAGGTTTCGTTGGAGTTATTGTAAGTACATTTAGTATTGGGTGGAGTCAGATTTGCTTTTGTGGCGTGGTATAATAATTTACCTCGTACTCTTTCAAGTAGACTACGTTGTTTACGAAAATATAAGTTTGTATAGTGGGGATGTTTCATAATATTCTGTATTTTTGATGTAAATGTGTAGTAGGAGTTGTCGGAATTAAAGTATATTATGACTATATTATTGATGAATTTATAGGTAGATATTGCATTAGATGGGAGGTGTACATACAAGAGTAGATCGGTTAAGAACAATTTTGTCGTTTGTTTACTATTTAGGTGTTCAATAACAATAGAATTGTAATTAGGAGGGATGGATGGAGGTAGTGGTCGAGTATGATTTATGTGGGTTATTTGGCAATTTGGTCTACTAATATATGGATTGGAGACAGGTCTAAAATGCATATTGATGGGTAATTCTAGGAGACTAGGGATAGGGGTAGGTGGTGGGGGAGGGGGAGGGAGGGGGATTGAGGAAGTAGAAGGAGGAGGAGGGGGAAGAAAGGGGATTGAGGAAGTGACAGTAGGATGAGTGATAGTTGAGTATTTGTAGTTTGATTTGATATTTTGTAATTGTGAATATATGTTGAGTAAACATGTGTCTTGTTTGTCAACGCGGGAGGATATATCTTTAATAAGGAAAGGAATAGTATTTAGTAAGTCAGTCATGGAAGTAGAAAGCGGAGGGATTGTAGATGAAGGAATAAGGTTGGGTTTTTGGAGGCAAGTCTGGCATGAGAATTTAAAAGAAGGAGATTTAAGTACACTGACGACATGCTTATGTACTGCACTGCTTGTTATCCAATTATATGGCAAGCTATTATGTGCATTTAGACATTTAAAGTGTATAGCAGAGTTACATAGACAAGTGACAAAGTTTGTACAAGTAATTGTAATATTACATTGAATGCATGTATTAGTCATATTGATGTGTAATGTAATGAAATATATTATAATCAAAAGTAGAAAGCTATAAATAGATAAATATATGAATACAGAAATGTAAACAAAATATAATAGAAAATTGTAACGGTTCAGTGATTTTATGAATTTAGGATATATAAATGATATAAACGTCAATAAGTGAAAAAGTTATGAATGAAAATTATAAATAATAAGTTGTGAACAAAGAGTG
>OZ025240.1:71850342-71877842 GCA_964019155.1 Osedax fenrisi | reverse complement strand
CACTGCTATACTGGTTAACGAGTTAGTGCTGTTTCCGTACGTTTGTAGGCCCTAATCTGAAGGGTGCAGGGGAATTAACCTACTTAGAAGTAGGGATGCCGCTGAGATGAGTGGATGTAGGTAGGCGGGCGGGGCGGGGGAGGGGGATACGCAAAGTTTTCGTATCGAATGAGACGCGTAGCCGACGGGCTTATGTTCGTGCGTACGTTGGTGAGTGTTGGCGTGCGTCGTTAAGTGCGCGTGCGTCGTTAACTGGGCGATAAACGCGAGAAGAGGGTGGGGATGGGTGGGTGTATTGTACGACGTCTACCACACTCGTAGTAGAGGCGGTGCTAAGGAGGAGGAGGTGTACCTTAACGATCACGTGGGATACCCCCGCAGTCGCCGCTAGGGTGAGTCACCGAGTCAGATTAGTCACGTGGTGTATTTAGCGTGTAATTTAACACGTGCGTCTACTTTAAATAGTTATAAATAACGGTTGTACACACATTGAGAAATGTGTGTCACACATGTACACTCGCGCAATTTTATAATTTATAATTTATTTTTAATTAATTAACTATGTTTACCCATAATTATCTTAGATATCTATTATATACAATAATAACAGTTTTAATATATATATATATATATCTATAACAGAAAAAATTTATTTCGTAGTTGTCAATTTCAGATAGAAGTGTTTATATTTTTGATATATATATTACAGGTTTATTAAATCACGCGTGTGTCGATATTTGTAATGTGTAGTGTACTATATATAGTGCATGTATGCATGTGTTTAAACACACGTGTTTCATTTAAAGTTAAAGCATAATATGCATGAAAATAGATTTATCATAATATATTTAATATTAATTAAATAATAATACGTGTCGAGTTAAAAAATTACAAAAATGTATAGTTTATTCATAATATGAGTTTAAAAGTGCTATTTTGGCATATTTTTCAAAATCGAAATAAATAAACAAATATTATCGTGACGTCATAGTGGGACAGTTTATGATTATTGACAGATAAATTATTTTAAAAATAAATAATAATTAAATTTAAAATACTTTTAATATATCATTTATGGATATAGTATTAACTCGTGGAATAGATTATTATGTAGATATATTAATAAAAATTAGTATTATAAGTTAACAATTCAAATCTATTATTAAAATAATCAACTATCAGTTATTTACCGATAATACAACACTGGTGGAAATTTAAATATACCAGCGGTATTGAAAATGAATCGACTGTTATAGAACATAACTGGTTAGTTAAAGACTTATCAGCATCATATAATGTTTATACTTATTATATTTATTAATTACATAACATTATACTTATAATAAATTAGATCGATGCTTAGTATAATGATTTTAATAATATTAATAAAATTATATTCAAAATATTTGTATTAATATTATTATTATTATTATACTAAGCATCGATCTACTTTATAATCTATCATCTAGTATACTATTAATATAACTTATTATTATAATTTTATATTTTAATTATAAATTATAGTATAGGACTTATAAGTTTAATATATCTGAGTGTTTAATAACACATTGAATAGTATTCAATGCATACTTAATATTTTGTCTATATAAACTTGATTATTATAACTAAATGATCATATACAATATATATGTACATTATATAATATATATATATATATATAGTAATTCAATAAATTCTATTCAAGTAATAAAAATATAGGTACAATAAGTTATTCGGTTAAACTAATTTCAATATAAAATTTATTCATACACTTAAAAATGTCATATAAATATGATATATATATATACATAAACATATATTATATATTATATAATATAATAATAATAATATGATTAATATATCTATTATTAAATCTACTTTAAATATATGATATTATATATTTATATGGTAGGTGTACTTGAAATTCAAGCGATAACAAAGAAATTCTTGGAGAAAGAATCTGATGTAAGCGCTTTAAGAAAACTTGATGCTAAACTTTGAAGAATAATGTATATTATAGGCAATTCTGGAATCAAACTAAATATTAACCTATAGATAATATATATTAATGTTAAAACTGTATATATATATATATATAGAAATAATTTCGTTCTGATAATAATTAATATACTGGATATAAATATGCTTCAAATTTGTGATTTGGTATAAAATATTAATATTATATGTTTTAATAATAAATTCAATTAAATTATATTTTATCAAATCTTATATTATATCCATAAAATGGAGATTGTTAATCAATTATTCATATTAATCACCTAATACCAGTTTTATCGATTTAGAAATTTTTCATATTTCATTTATCGGCATAATATAATAAATATAAATTAGTAAAAAAATACCATAAACAGATTCTTCAATTTATCTGACTAACCCTTCTCCTATTGTATATTTAGTGTAAGAAGTATTATATAATATCTTATTAATTAAGAGCCTGGTTTATCTATGATTTATTGTAATGATACATATTACCTAAATATAAAATATAGTTTATAAAAAAATATTTATTTAAACAAATAATTGGATAGTTTAAACACACATAAGTGTGATACTATAAGTAGTAATTTACCCATAGCTATAGAGTGGGGTATGGGGTATATATACCTCTAATTTCTATGATTTTACCACAATCATCTCATGACTGTGAGATACTTTATAGTATAAAGTTTATACCCATTTTCAACACTTCCAATACCATATCATGAATATTTCTTACTTAGGTGTTTAGAAAATATACATACTAATAGATATTATTAAATATTATAATAATAGTGTTTCTATTTACATATGAAATGTTATATATATATATATATATATATAAATATATTCTCCACATCACTATCATCCATATAAGAAGTGGTATTGCATTCCTGGCAATATTATATACATATTTTAAATAATAACTGCACTTTAATATTCAGTATATTTATAGTTTTCCATGGGTGTTTGTGTTTACTATAATTAAATATGACTACTTTAACTTCATATCAGAGGTTTTCTGAAGGATAAATCACAAAATATGGCTTCATGAAATGATTCGCAAAATTGTTGTGTTCTTGGAAAATTTTCTACGATTAAATTGAATTTTATAATTCTTATATTATATATTCTTGGTTATACATTATTACGATTTGTCATTTTTGAAACTTGTATCCAGTTAATCCTGTATCATTATCACTATCCTCTATATATTCATATAATATTTAATCAAGTTAACCTTCATTAAAATATCAAAGTTTACTTTAAATTATATAGCTTACTAAGTATACCATAAATTGTGATAAAAAACTATTTAACAATATGTATTATGGCATTGCTTATGCACTAAGTTATTATACAGTTCACATATAACTAAATATTTAATCTACTTTAAATAATATCATATGGATAATTACTTTGGGAAGAATACTTTGTACAAAACTGTACAACTCTGTTATATAAGTAATGTTTGCATATATACAATACTATAGTACAAATTCTTATATTAAATAATAAATGATTACAATATAAAGTTATATTATAATATTTATATAAAATGTTTGATATATATAAAATTTATAATACACATGAGTTTATAATATACATTATATATAAATATTTTAATATACACATATAATATATATATATATGAAATATATAAATATATAAAAAAATGTATAATTATGTAAATAGAATTATAATTAATTTATAAACACATCAAAGGATTTTAATATTTTTAACACATTAATTAATTTTAATATTATAAGTTTTATTATTATATTCTATAAATAATATTTCATTATTATAATCCCGTATCATTATTCAGTGATTATATATTATATTTAATCATGTATATTACTATCTTACAAATATAATTGATCATTCTATATAATTTTATCAAACTATATTGCCAGCAGTAAATATGATCTATATATCTTATCTCTAGTAATTTACAATATTATATATGATATGTCACTCCCATCTAAATATAAATCATAGTTACTAATTTTAATTGAAATATATATCGCAAGCAATACGCATATCGTGCAGTTAAAATATACACCTATATATTTAGGTCATACAAATTACGATATTTTCAAGTTTTATCATACTTAGTAATTTGATTAATTAATAACATTATATACATATATTATGTCATTCTTATTAATATTATGTTAAGTGAATATATATGTACATTATATAATATAGAAATAACATTTATATACTTGGATTCACATTACATTTATTATATTAAAATGAACAATTCACAGCCTCATTTATTTTGATTATTATACGTCATTTATATTTCAAATTACTAAACCTATCTAAATATTACGATTTTTATTGTCCTTTGTAATTCTAAATGTGTGTTTATAACTTAAATAGAATCCAAAAGTTACGAAATAATTATCAATTATTTAACTATAAATAATATAAAATAAAAATTGAATAAAATATTTTTTAAATTTAAAATTCAAATATCCTAGAATTTATATTTGGGATCCTACTATGACGTCACGGTAATTTTTAAATTTGTATTTCGTTTTTTGATTAAAACACATTATTTTGGTATAAATGAGTATTATTTCAAAATTTTATGAATAGAGTTCCTCTTTATTTATACCATATTATATTAATATGCATAATCTATTTTCATGCATATTATGCTTTAACTGTTCTATAAACTAACTTTAAGTATATTAAAATTATCAATACATAATAAATATTCAAGCAGTAAAATGTAATTTAATTTAATATGTTGTTGTTAATTTATACATTTTTATGTTTAAATAACACTTTTTAATACATTTGTATGGTACAATATAAAAGTGGACATTAATTTGTTGGTAAATGTTTCCAAAATAAAAAATAAAAATTCTTTATTAGACTTACATTATTTATAATTCGTATATATATATAACTTGTTCTCTAAAAGGTATAGTACTGTATATATATATATACTGAGATACTATAGGGTGTCGGTATTCGCCACATGTCACTATTTGTATATTTGCCCTAGTTTCATATTGAATGTAATGGAACTTTGGTACACATAAATTTAAGTTGTTAAATATATAATTAAGAATACGTTAATATTATAAAATAATTAGTAATTTACATGGTTATATTAACTTTATTAAAGTGTGTAAAACAACATTATCATCGGCATAAATCCACTAATATATGAGTATTCACACACACACACATACCCATATGCATAGTATTTATTACATACGCACACACACGCATATATATATATATATATATATATTTATTTATATTATAATTTTCATAATAGATATACATATATAATGTTAATACAAAACAAGTATAATATTTTCCCATAAGGAGTTACACATAGTAGGTAACTATATAGGTGACAGCTACCATGACATTAACTTCTACTTTTGTATAACCCAGGTCTAAAGTTGTGACAGTGACATTCTATATATATAGGTGTATATATATAATGCAACATTTAATTCATTAAGTGATTATGTAAATGACCCACTATCCTATACCTACCGGGGGAGATAACTAGCTAGGTGCATATGCACTTACGATGATCAATCGATTCATTACGATGACGAATTGCATTCCGTATGGCACTGATTCATCCTATTATTTATACTCTTTTGTTTTCTATGTTTATTTATATCTTCACTCAAATGCTAATGAATATTAATATGTGGTAAGCTGAATATAGTACGTTCTCCGTTGAGTTGTGCATGCTACTACATGCGTTTCTATGGTAACCTAATACGGTTTGCGATAGTGCTTGTAAGCATACGGTATTGGGATCAAATAAAGAATATACAGCTACCGCAATTTGTGTTCTTCTTCTATGATTTTTATTTTAATAATTTAATTTTTTTGAATTCTTTTAATTATTTTTGTATATCTCTTTATATTTTGTATCCATTAATAGTATATAATATTATAATATGTTTTTATGCGGTATATTTATGGGTTAATGTTTTTTAATATGTTTTATATATTATTTTTTATTTAATTAAAATTTTTTGATGCAATGTTTAGCTTTAATATTTTTTATGGATTTTCATTTTTATATTTTAAATTTAATATGTATTTTGTTCTATAGTTTAGGTCCTGTTATTAAAATACTTTATAAGTTGCAAATTCCATGGAATGATTTTAAGTATGGTATTTTAAAGAATGTTTCTAAAATTTATATTTATTCTAATATTGTATATGTATACACATGCTATATGTGTATATATGCTAGATATATGTATTAGTAGATTCTTATTAATAATATAATACACAGGGGACATATAATACACAGTGAGGCTCACGTAGTTAGCTTGACATAATAATGTGGTAATAGGCTATTACTAATAGCGGATAGAATTTGATACTCATTAAATTATAAATAATTCTTAAATTATTTTATTATATTATTTAAAATTTGTAAATAATATTAATAATATATATTTTTAACATTTTATATTTTAGATTTATTGATAATGTATTATTATTTTGAAAATTACAAAATATCCGATAGGAAACATGTTTTTTACGCATAAAACGCGTTTTAAATATATTGTATACGTATACGCGTATTCATATAATAAAGTTATTAATTAGAATACATTTGATATATATGTATATACATATATATATATATATATATATATATAATTAATTTATAATATCACTATTTTTATAAATATATTAAATAATTATTAAATAATAATATTCAAATAAAAATAAAATATCTTATTGCTGATTGGTTGTTATTCAGACAAATGACATTCAAATAGATCGGAAAAACTTATTCACTGATATATCTATATTAATATTCTTATAACTTAATAGGCTTATAACTAGGCTTACGAAGAAATATTATAAAGTATCACAATATATTTTTAGTCTATAATAATTTATAGAAATGAAAACAATTATATAATCACAACTATTATTATTTCTACATTGATAGTTTAAAAAATCAAAAGTTTGTTAATTCTCATTCAAACCCTATTTTTTATTTAAGGCATACGAACCAATATAATACAATTATACTGATATTAATATATTATAGTACGTATAGTAAAGATTGGTGACTATATAATAGGTTATCCCGAAAGGAATATGTTTTGAAGTCGATTAGACAGTCAGTAATCGAATTATTTATAAATTGTAAATAATATATAGATAACTATAACATTTACTAGTGATATTAATAATGAATATAAAAATTATAATAAAAAATATATAGTTTATTTAGATTGAATACAATAATGTTTATTTCATAGAAATATATTGACATTTTGTACAATAAAGGACAGGACATCCGGCGGAAGTCGTCCGCTCGCTATATTTGCAATGTTTACTTATTGTACTCCGAACTATATACTTTTCAGTTTTATATTTAATTATAATTCAATTATTTAAATATTGTAATCAAATATATCAGTGATATTTATTTATCTAGATTGACACCGTTAATAAAATACATATATATTTTTAAATTGTATTTCTATGTAAATATTTGACTAAAAATACGAATTTATTTATAAATTAGGTTTTATTAAATTTGTATCGAACTATGTTTTTTTATATTATTTATGTGGACATTCCAAATAATATAATGTGTATTACATTATATTGCGAATTTAATATAATCATATTGAAATTATTTTTTTAAAACTAGTTTTTGCCTTGATTTGTGTATCTAATTCAAATGTGTACTCCTGGGTTGACCCATGATGACTCATTCTTCAATATGATAACATCAATCGAGCGGAATATAAAAGTTTAACAAAATATGCCTTAGCAGTGATACAATATAATTAATATGAATATAAAGTATCGAATTGTTAAAAGATTCCCGTCAAGTATTAGCAACAATACACAACATAATAAATTATTAATTATGCGGCATAATTTATGCCTGATACTATAGTATATTTATTATTATATATATATATATATATATATATATATATATATATTAAATATATATATAGGTATACTATTATATACTCCTAGTATACTATTATATAAAATATATATATATATATATATATTATATTGTTATATTAGATAATTGATAAACATTCACAGTATATTCTATATGTCATAACGTATTTATTTTGATTTTCAATTGAATTCAATATGCTATATTAAATATTAATATAGCATAGTTATAATACTAGATACGTTAATAAATATGTATACATCTCTTTCTTATCCATCTCATTAATTATTAAGTTATACCCGTTTGAATTCTATCTAAGTTAAGTGTCCTATATTAAATGTAATTTATATTCTAAAGTAGTTTAATGTAAAGTTTAAAGTAATTTGTATTCTAAAGTGTAATTTGTATTCCTTATATCCTAAGTAAGGCAACATCTATAAATTACGCTCTATAGGATATATACGCAATACTTCCTATAACCTCGAGGTTATATGCTATCTTGATATATATATATATATATATATATAAAATAATATATATAATATATATAAAATAATCCTATATAATATATTATAGATATCTCTATATAGGCGTATACGCATATATCCTATAGAGATATTATATAGGATTCTTTTAGAAAATTACTCTCCTATTGGTATACCAATTTAGGAAAATATACAAATCTATAATATTTATTTTACAAAGAACATAGTCCTATCACGCATTGCGTATTGTTTCTCACGAGGAGACCACCCATCACCAATATCAACTTGACCCCAATATATCCGTGTAACCCATTACTTCTATCATCAGTCATATTAGTCCTACATAATACCGCTACTTCATCGTATCAACACCCTATAGGGTATACTCCATTATAACTATATCAGCTATGGTATAGCCCATTCTTCAATCCGGTAGTCTTCCTTTTGTCTACCTAAATGTCAGAATATATTCCCTTGTCTTTCTTATCTACACATTAAATCTGTACATTCATACTAAATATTCGAGCCTTAAACGGACCTATAGATTTTAGTAATATATTTTTAAAACTGCCAATGTGGCTCAGTTGGCTAAGGCGTCAGACACACAAGCAGTATACTGATATAGGACATGGGACCCACGTCGTGAGTTTAAGACTCGTCCGGACCATTCATTAATTTTTAAAAATGGGTCTTGAAATATAATTTAGAAGTGATCTTATATATGTATATATAAATAAACAATCGGCTCTCGTTAAAACATGGATGCCTTAACATGACAGCGGCTTCGAAGGGTCATTAGAGCCATATAAGTGAAAACTTCATCTAAGTTCCTGGATGGGATGAAAGGACTCAACTAAATAAATAACATCAATATATATATATATATATATATATTGTGGTATATACACCATGTCCCGCAAGTATAACAAATAAACCGAACCTTATAACCTCCTTCATATACCGATACGAATAGTGAATTTATATATTTATTCTATCGCGCCTAATTTCTAATATATGCTTTATATAATTATTAGTATACACTATAATTATATAAAATACTTATTCTATTATTAAATATATTATTGTTATATGTAGTTATTTTATATGTATCGCTAATATATATATATATATATATATATATATATATTTGTGTATACATATGTTTTTAATGTCATTATAATTAATTATTTATATATTGTTCTCTTCACTTATGATAGGTAAACTTTGACTTATTTATGTATATCAATCAAGTTTCATCATCATCATCATTAATTACATGAATAGTTATGCAACGGTCACAAGAGTATATACATGTGTAGGCCTTTACCCAAGTATTCATGTATAATTATCATAGAGCTATAGAGAGACTCTCTAGCTTTATGATAAATAGATATTACTATTTCAAGATTACAATATAAGAAATTAAATATGAATAACTAGAAATATTCGAATTATTTATTATTCATATCGATAAAATAATAAAAATAGGTTTATAAACATATATATATATATATATATATATATATATATATATATATATATATATATAGATAATAGGTTTGTAATAATTTAAACTTATTTTCTATATATCTCCACTGATATTACGATTTCATTATTCATTTTATTACTTAATTTATAATCCAACTCTTAAATATTAAATATTAATTTAAAATAGGTAGGTAAATGAATTATATACCAACATAAATAATCAATAATTATACATCACTTTTATTTATATAAATTTCTATAGAAAACGTATAGTTAAACGTATAATTATATTTTCAGTATTTAAAATAATATCCGCATCGTATTTTCATTCATCATTCTATAAACTGGTTATAACATCCTATATATTTTATAGTACATCTGCAGACAATATTTTATAATATATCATGTATTATTATCATTATAATTTATAAGCCTATAGGCGTATACTGCTATTATTACCACTTGATTAATGATAACAGAGAAAACATAACTAATATTTATAATATATGTTTAATAACCCAATAGTAACAGTTTTGTATTAATTAGTAAAATTAGTATAATTTATCGTACAATTTATAGGAATATATATATATATATATATATATTATACACATTTAAATACACAAATTAAGAATAGGATATATACGAGAAACATAATTCGTTAATATATATATATATATATATATATATATATATATATAGAAATCATATATCAATTATATTCCTATGTGTAAATAATTTATCGAATTTATAATTTTTATATTTATCTTCTCTGAATAATTGTATTGTTTATATAAAATATAATATAATAATATATTATATAGTAATACATATATTAAATATGAAATAACATATATATTACATGTGTTTATTTTTTAATATAATTAAAAATAATTGATGTTGTATTATTTAAATAGTACTCCTTTAGCTCTTGCATGTATATTAAACTCTTTTGAGACCTTTATAATTAGTAAATTTAAAATATAATATTATATATATATAAATTATTATACATTAAATATGACTATAACATTGCGAAACAATATGTGTATTATATACGAAAGATTGTTGATATTTTTAATATTATAGATTATTTGTACTAGATACGAATTCTATATATAGAATATATGCTATAGCATTAATCTATATATATCCCCTATATGCTAACCTGTATATTGAGGGTGGGGTCGGTATCTCGGAAATGTCTGACACCGTACGTAACATCCGGTACCGGAAGTTGTCTGAATTGAAGTCTGCGCATGTCATCCTTCTCGTACCTGTGTTCGTGTGTCCTTATATCCCACCTATATATATATATCTTGTAAGATCTTCGCTACATATCTCTATAGATATATATATATATATATATATATATATATCGTATACGCTATATATGTGTGCAGTATACTGGACACATATTGGTGTATACACCGTGCATTGATAACTATAACGTTCTATAGAACGTATATGTATAACGTTATATATATATCACGTTAACTATAGTTAGACATTTTGTTAAGTATATTTAAGATAATAAAATATTACTAGCACAGGTTAACAAGTGGTCAATGTATCTAAAGATGAGAACAAATTAGCCGGATATTGACAAGATGCTCTCATTTATCAAACAATATATTTTATAAATAATATCTTCTATTACCTATTATATTTACGGTAATTTTAAAACATTTTTTAATTTCATATTATTCTTGTTTTATTTTAATAACGTACGACTTTAATAACGTGCGACTTACGTCGAAGGTTATAGTTAGAAAATATTAAAAATTTATAATTACAACTGTATATTTTCCTAAATCTAAAATATCTATATATATATATACATAGGACAGTCTACAATTACCGACCCCTTGAGACTATTTGTAATAACTTATTCAATATTCAATATACTTATTTGTAATTAGAGTAATATTATGGAAATAAATAATTTTGTTATTTTTAATTCTTGATATAATTGTATTGGCAGTAATAAACAGGTGTTTACATGTTCCAAATACCGACCCTATTATCCTATTATCGACCCCCTAAAATACGGGTGGTAGAAACAATTGCAATATTAATAAAAATATAAAATATTAATAGGTATAATTAATTAAAAAATGCACGAAATATATTTATTATTGAATTTATGTTTTAATATTAATATTAAATTTAAATTTAAACTTTATAAGTATTATATTTAATAGTGTATATACTTATTTAATTAGTAATCAATATGTTTATTTTTGTTTATTTTATTAACTGGAATCATGAATTTTTATTCTATAATATAGAATCAATGATACACGCACAACTTACGACAACTTTTAAAGTTAAACACGGATATATTTTAATTGTATATTATAAATCGCATGGGGTCGGTATTTGGGTAATTTAGGGGGTCGGTTATAGGAAAATAATATGGGTTTCTATAATTAAGATATATTGGTTAATACTTATTAAAAGTAAATTATTTTTATAATTTTTATAAACATTTAGTAAATCTACAATAATTTGCATAGAATTACGTTTTTTTTAATTAAAGAAGTATTTACAATGATTTAAAAAAAGATAATATTAAAATATTAAAAAATAAAACCATCATATTAATTTTTATCAAATAATAATTGTAGGATTGAATATTTTGATAAACAAATTACATATTAATATTTACCTTTAAATAACTAATAGTTTAGGTGCATATCATTTGTTGATATATCTTGTAATTACTGCGATAGGTGGTCGGTATTTGGAATGGGTAGGTAGGAGGAACCTAATTGGAACCTTCCCCTATGTGTATACACATATGTGTTTATTTGTATATATGTATTGTTGTGTGTATTCTATAATGTCACGTGTTAAGGGCTATTTTTACCTGTTATGCAACACATCTGATGCCGGATCATTGTTCTTATTAAGGCTGATCACTGTTAACTTCCGAGAATACTTAATGAATGTAATACGCATACGTTAAGTATAGATGTATCATATTATGAATATGTTAATATATATATATATATATATATATATATATAGTCAAATATCGATATCTCATAGTTTCTAAATATATATCTTATAATCCCCGCTAACTCATAATGTATAATAATACATTATAATATAGTTAATGATGTTAGTGGAAGAAAAAAGAGCAATAAAGCTAAGATAAAAGCAATAAGTGGAGAAGACAGAATAATTATGTGGCATAATCACTTCAAAGATCTTCTTGTAAATCCACCTGAAATAACCGTTTCAGCTATATCAAAAATTAAAAATTGTCTAAACATAGAATCTGCCATTTTTTTTTACAAAGTATGAACTATTAAAAGCAATAAACACTATCAAAAATGGAAAGGCATGCCACCTGGATGAAATCCCTATGGAAATCTGGAAAATAAATGAATTTCAAAACTTTTTATTAATCTGTTGCAATACATTTATATTTAAGATATTATATTAGTATCAAGACAATAGAATTATAAATTCGATTAATATTTCAAATTCAAATATATATTACATACTGTTTATGTATATTTATACTTAGCTACATTATTTACTACTTATAAAATTGATTAATTATTAGTTTATAATAATATCTATAACTGATATTCTCCCGTGGATCTCCCTTGGGAATTTGCTTGTGGTAGTCGGATCTACCAACCTTCATTTGAGGTTAGCTACCAAATTACACCTAGATAGTCTACTGCTGTACTTACTTACATACAGATCCATTAATTCTATCTCGGACGATATACTGCCTTAAATCTCTGAAAATCGGACCATCATTGCCCGGCTGCCACCAAGCATACCAGGAGCCTACTAAAGTCATTCGATGCTTGTCAAGTCATCTCGTCATATAGCAAAACGGACTGAAAACCAAACTTCTTCAAAAATATTCCATTAACGACCAGTTTTTATACATTTATTATTATATTTATTATTATTTATTTCATTCAATTTAATCCCATAATCTCAACTATACCATGTCCTCAAATTGTTCACAGTGTAACCTTCCCGCATGCGAATATTATCTCAAATGTAAAACATGTCCATCTATATTACATTATAATTGTTTATACCCCGCAGCTATTATTTCTAAATCCTGGTTTCATTCTAAAAACCCCCCTCCCGCTTATGCTATTGCTATATTTAATTCACCTAACTTCTCCTTCTCATGTTCCTCGTGCCTAGCCTTAAATAAGTTTCCTTCGACTAATCAATCAACTACTCCACCGATTACTATGTCATATTCACCTTCTACTTTAACTGCCAAATCTATAGATAATACTTGTGCCAAGGTAACGCCAAATCTAACTTCTGATATATATACTTCTACTACGACTATTAATATCCAGCCCAAGCATCAGCCCAATGCTAATACTCCTAGAAACATTCCAAAGCTAATGGACTTAACATTTTCCTCATATCACACACCAATCCCTATATTATCTAGTTAAACTTCCTCAAAGTCTTCATCCATACGCTCCATAGATAATTCCCTCACACTAGTACTTGAACACCTTCTATCTTCTGAAGTTAACTATAATTTCATAGTATCATTAATTGACTATATAAAACTTCCCCATTCTTATATTACTTCTGCCTCATTTTTTACCAGTACTGCTATCTTACGTTTCACTAATATTTCTGCTCGTGATATATGTTTCTCCTCCCTCCTAAAAATCTCACCACATAGTAATTTTAAGCATATATTTATTCGTCATTATTTACCTGACTCTACTAGACTTCTTGGTAAGGTACTATATCATGCCCTAAAACAAAAACTCACGCCCATTTTGTATAAAATATTTTTTAATAAGCGTTCCCAAACATTTGAACTAAGGGATAAAAAAAATCCTCATTCATATCCCCCTTTTCTCATCCCTGAATCTGATCTAACAAAATGGTTTGATTCTTTTGATCACTATAAGAAATCATTTATAAATAATTCTTCCTCTCAAGCCTGACTATCCTCTAATATAGCCTTGATCAATATTCGCTCCTTGAGATCAAATATATCCCTTATGTTCCCATACCTTAAATTACAAAAATGTATTATAATCGCATTGACTGAGACCTGGATTTCTTATGATGACTCTGCTATATTTGCCTCCATCTTGGACTTTGGATATACACTCTATCTCGCTCCACGACAAACGGGCCGTGGTGGTGGGGTAGGATTTATGATACGAATGATTTTTACCTATCTCTATCCATTTCATTCCCCCCCTTTTCATATAGTGATTGTCTTTCGCTGACCCTCAAGCTTCCTAACTTAACTCTACATCTCACCGTTATCTATCGTCCCCCAAAACCTGAAACCATTTTATTCTTTGATGAATTTCATGATTTTATCCATAAACTTCCTTCATCTTCATCCTATCTACCAATAGTTCTTGGTGACTTAAACTATCACTATAATTCTCCCATCTATCCCCATGGTGACTTTAAACTCCTAACTGAGTCTCTGTCCTTGTGCCAACATATATCATTTCCTACCCATTCTAGTGGTAATACACTTGATATGATATTTACACCCCTATCCAGTCCTCTTGTTAGATGTATAAACCCTAATTCCTTCAAAAAAATTGAACTACTAACTGATCATTTTATTATTGAATTCTCTATAAATCCTAAATTCTCAAAGATTAAACGAAAACGTATTACATATAGAGATTTTAATTCTATCGACCTACCAAGATTTGTAAACAATATCAACACTGAGATCTCTTCTTCAACTTCCCTCTGTCCGGTACTCCTAAACTCCACTCTCCTAAATATTATCAATATACATGCACCTACAAAAACTACATTAATTACCGACCGCCCTTTTTCTCCCAGGTTTTCCCACGAACTTTTCATCTGCAAGAAGAGTGTTCGCAAATTAGAGAAGAAATTTCTTAAAAATCCTTCTACTGAAACTAAATTATCTCTATCACTAGCTAGAAAAAATTACAAATCTACTATATCTCGTTCAAAATCTATCTATTATAACAAAAAGATAGCATTGATCTCCTCCAATCCTCGTAAATTATTTAAAATAGCAAATAAAATTCTCTCTCCTCCAGATGAAAAAATCCTCCCCATTTTACCAAACACGTCAAATTTCCAACTGTGTTCACTTTTTGAAAAATTCTTTAAAAATAAAATTGCAAGCATTAATAATATTATTTGCGCATCTACTCAATCCATACTCAATCCTACCATATATATTACCCATCATATTGACTCATTAATCACATTCACTATCCCTTCACTGTATGAAGTAAATGACCTACTCATGAAATCTCACTGTACCTCCCCCACTGATCCCCTACCTTTATCATTATATCACAAACTTTCACCCTTATTTTCTCCTATTTTCTTGGATATTATTGCGAACTCACTAAAGTCTGGCCAAGTGTCACCCTGTCTTAAGACTGCCATAATATCCCCTATTCTTAAAAAACAAAACCTAGACCCAAACTCATTTAGCTATTATCGCCCGATCTCCCACCTACCGTTATTAAGTAAAATATTAGAAAGAATTGTTTCCAAACAACTCATCGCCCATCTAAATAAAAATAATCTTTTCGACCCGTTTCAAAGCGCTTTTCGTAAGGGTCATTCAACTGAAACATCTCTCCTCCGTATAACTGACACAATATTAACTACCTTAAATAGCAACACGTGTTGCCAGCTAATCCTACTTGATCTCTCATCTGCTTTTGATACCCTGGACCATAACATATTAATCTCGCGACTTACTTTAATGGGTATATCTGGCTTAGCATTAAAATGGTTTACTTCATATCTGACTAACAGAAATATCTCTATTATGATTGACAAATCTTACTCGCCTCTTTCTCCTCTTAATTACGGTATTCCCCAAGGATCCGTTCTAGGTCCATCCCTCTTTTCTATTTATATCCGCCCTATTGCTGATCTAATTAAGAAATTTCCAAATATTCACTACCATATTTTTGCTGATGATATTCAACTGTTTACTTTTTTCCCTATAAATTCTCATAATACCATTAACTCTGAATTAATCGAGTGTGCTAACTCCATAAGATTATGGCTCCTCTCCAATAAACTACTAATTAATTCCTCTAAGACTTCTGTACTCAACATATCCACTTCTGAAACTTCCTTTCCAAACTTTACTCTAAATAACATAATTATTTCTCCTTCTCATTCCTCCAAAAACCTAGGATTAGTATTTGATGACAAATTATCATTTAAGAATCATATATCATCCATTACAAAATCCTCCAACTTTCATCTCTTCAGAATTAAAAAAATACGGACATCACTTTCCAGAAACCTTACTAAAACTCTAATTAATGCTCCTGTACTTTCCCGAATTGACTACTGTTCTTCCCTACTGAATTTACTTTCTGCTAAAGCTACTGCTCCACTTAATCGGATTATCCGTTCCTCAATACGTACTACTTACTGTTTAACTCGACTGGATCACTCTACTACAACATCTCATCAATCATCTCGTATGTGGCTACCCTTCTCCCTCAGGTGTAAATTACGTATACTATCTATAATCCATAAATAAATATATTCTTTCACCCCTAGCTATATCTCTGATCTAATTAAAAAACGTACTATATTATCTTCTCTTCGTTATCAAAATTCTCCTCTACTTATCTCCCAGAACTCTAGTAAAACTTCCCTAAATTCTAGAGCTTTTAAAAATTCCGGTCAAACCCTATGGAATTCCCTCCCACCATTCGTTCTATTAGATCCCACAAAAGATTTATAAATCTTACTTCTTCTTTTCTCTCTACCCATAATCATTAAATCATCCAACTTATTATTTGTGTCCGAGTTATATTAAATCATTATTAAATTGTTATTTTATTATTATTATTTTATTATTATTTAACACTATACTATATCAATGCAGTCTGTAGTATACACAACTACACCATATCAATGCAGACTGTAGTATATAATAGTCCTTTATATTATTTAGTATTGTTGTCCATGGTATATTGAATGTAAATTATTATTAAATTATTATCATATTACTATTATTTTATTATTATTTTCTTCCCGTACGAGCGAAGGGGTCTACATGATCCTATGTTAGTGATAATAAACTCAATATCATCATCATCATCATCATCATCATTATTATTTAAGATATTATTATATTTATATTTAAATTTATACTTAAGTATATGAACAAGATCCAATCGATATATGGAATAAAGGTTGTATAATACCTTTACCAAATTAAGGATATCTGAGCTCTACAAACAACTATCGTTGCATTACTTTAACATGCATAGCTGAAAATATATACAATCTAATGATTCTAAATATAATAAGGCCTGCGCCGCAGGCCCTGCGGTAGATATTATATTACGAACAAATCAGAACGGTTTTAGAACTAATAGATCTACCTCTGGGCAAATACTTATAGTTAGAAGAATTATCGAAGGCGCAAATGCAAACAATCTGACAGATATCTGTATAGTATATACTATACTTTTCATCGATTTCTCCAAAGCTTTCAATTCCATACATCGAAGAAAGATGGCAGAGATACTCAATGCGTACGCCGTACGGTATACCAGATGAGATAATAATGCTATCATAATAGCATAAAAAATACTAAATCTATTGTGGGAACTGACGATGGTGATACTGACTTTATAAAAATCTCGGGTGGAGTTTTGCAATGTGTTACACTTGCTCCTTTTCTTTTCATAATTTCTCTTGACTATGTTTTGAAGAAAGCATTAGACCGAAATAATGATTTTGGATTTACCCTCATTGAGAGAAAGAGCAAAAGATATCCTGCAATAAAAATGATAGATGTGGAATATGCGGATTATCTAGCTATAGTAACCGATAAAACCAATGAAGCAATAATACTTTTACATAAAATTTAAAAGGCTGTAAAAGAAATTGACCTATCTATAAAACTTGAAAGACTAAATTCATCAGTATAAATCAAGGAATAAATAAAGTTATAAAAATCCTAAACAGTTAGAATATTAAAGAAGTTTCTGATTTTAATTATTTTGGGAGCTACATCCAGTCAACAGAAAAATATATCAATATCAGATTAGCTTAAAGCTGGGCAGCCTTAATGAGATGAACTCTATATGGAAATCTAGACTACCTGATAATATGAAAAGAAACTTTTTCAGAGAAACTGTTGAGTGTGTGTTAATATATGGTTATATTAGCTGGATCTAACAAAATCGCTTGAAAAAAGACTCAATGGAAATTATACTCGAATGCTGCGTGCCATCTTAACAGATCTTGGAAAGATCAACCAAACAATATAAAGATATAAGGAAATATACCGGACATTTGCACGTCGATAAGACATAAAATATTGCGTTTTTCTGGTCACTGTTGGAGATCCAAAATGGAACTGGCATCGGATGTTATAATCTGGCAACCTACTCATGGTAAAAGAAAAAGAGGTCGACACCACAGGACATACGTCGATCAGCTGGTGGATGATAAACTATGTGATGTTAATGAAATAAAGAAGGCGATGGAAGATAGAGATGGTTGGAGGAAGATAGTCAAAAACTGCCGAGAAAGCCTGACATGGTAAGGTAAGGTATAACATACATCATAATGTATGTATACAAATGCTAGTTTGGTGTTTCACCTATGTAAATACATGTAAGAATAATTTGATATGTCTGTAAACTCAATATTGCAAGCACACTATTTCGGTCCCTAGAATTCTGAGATATTGAGAGTTGACTATATATATATATATATATATATATATATATATATATATATATATATTGGTTCAATATATCTAAACCCTGGCTCACTGAACCTGTTGTGAAGATGTTGCATCATGCTGTAGAGGGGGTAAGTGGTGCCCCTTATTGTTGTCTGACTTACGACGTACGTTGTAACGCATACTCCTGAATACCATCTCGATGTAACTCATTTCCCTGTAACGGTTTGTTAGGTCAGGTGAGGTCAATTTAGGTCAAGTGAGTTCAAGTGAGGTCAATATTAATAAGTTATATTATAGCGATGACGGTATTAATTATAAGAATAACGCATTCCCATTTCATATTATAATAAACTAATAATGTGTTGCATTCCGCTTAGTATTAACAAGTGTTCATTCCAGTGTCATTAGCACTGTATTTAATGACAATTAACTGGATATAATAGTAAGGTCGTCAATCTATGTTCTAATATCGATGCCATGTCCTTGTCTCATAGAGAAATATTGTATGTTAATCGATGGATAACAACGTAATACCAAAACCTAGTCCTATAGGACTTTGATAATAATAAGGAATTTATGAAGCAAATATATGTCACTTGTATCTATTTACGTGAAATAAATTATAATGCAGATTAGTTTGAAATATAGCTTGTAATACTATATTTTTTAATAATTTCTAGAATATTATTACATAATAATTAAGCATTTTCAAAATATGTATAATTTTACATTGAAAATGGACCTATTTATTTATCATCTTTCTCAAATATGTCTGTATATCTTAAGAAAATGTTGTCTTATTATAATAAAATGTTATATTCTTGAAACAATCACTATAAATTAAATGTTTATTGCAATACATGTATTAAAATATATACATAACTTACATTTAGAATAGTAATCTATTTTTCAAATGTAATAGCCTACATGTAAACAAATATAAACTAAACATAGAATCTGATATAAATAGATTGCAGTAAAGATTGCGCAATTTTTCATTAATTTCACAAATTAATTAAAGTTGTATTTGCTTCGCAAAATACTTGGAAATAACGAGTATTAACTCATTTCGTATAATATATTACCAGTACACACCACGCATTACAATTTAGTTAATTATAATATATAGGTTGTATAAGCTATATATAGTCGCATTTAGGTATAGGTATATGACCGTATCTCATTAATAATATTGAAACCCCTTAGACATTAGCATTAGGTAATATACAGATAAATAGAAGTTAATAGAAGTACTATCGGTATATGTATTATAGACTATAGCTTATAGACTTTAGTTATGTTCGTAAGTTGATTAATCACAATGTAACATTATGCATAATGACCAAAGATTTGTATTTTACTGGTGAACTATAAATCTATGATAATGCCATTCAAATTAGACATTGAAATTAAATATATTTGTATAAACAATTCAGTGATATTCATTAATTTGTATTGAAAATATAATTTAACAATGTAGACAATAATGACAGATTTTCATTCAAATCGGTGAACAGAATTTATTTCCAATATCAGTCTACATACTTATAATATATATATATATATATACGAAAAATGTATCGCAACTAATATAAAATATGCGAAAACAGTTATTATCAGAGATATATAATCAGAACATTACATATCTGTGTGCATATTATAGTTAGGGGGTATTCACACGGTACATGTTTACAACGAGACATTGTCGTACATTTCATGGTAGGCTTGTACGACACACAATATAAAGGTGGTCGTAGATTATAATCGGCGACTATTCTATATACCGTGTAAAAAGTTTTTTTTACTAAAAACTCCCTTAAAACCTTAAAAACAACCTTTTTTTAAAGTTAGAAACACCTACTTGGGGAATTATGTCTAATACGGGCCAGTGTGTAATACGGGCCACTGCGATATCTCAGTAACTAATGTTCAAATCAAAAAAATATATATACAAGATTTATTCAGTATCACATTTCTATTAATAAGGGGTATTTTTTTTTTAATATTTGCATATATATTTCTAATATTGATCATTATATCAAAAAATAGTTTACAAATGAAAATTTACTAAATAATTATTTATTTATCCACCATTTTCGTTAGTTAATCAAACATTAATTAAATAATGCAAAGCACGATTGGAAAGATTAATTAAATACGAAGAATATAAATATATACAATAGACTTTATATTCAATATTAAGTGCGTGGGGGGTCATTTAACAGATGTATCAAATGTTTGCAATACGAGCCACATAATGTTAGTAATACGGGCCACATGACCAATGAAAATGCTTGAATCTATGTTATTATTTTATAATATTATATCACTGAAATAAAATGTAATATAAGTGCGTGCGACATCGTGCGTGTATTCATACCATCGATATAAAGAAAGAATGATTCATACATGCGTTTATTGATAGATCGAACTATTACGAGAGTGGTTATAATGAATGTGTATACACATGTATACATTATTATCATAGACATTACAATTAGGTGATTATAATGTATATGATTATTACACCGTATGTATTCATATTTACGTATAATCATATGTATATTAATATATACGTACATATATGTTTATTAACTGCGTGTGTGGCTCAGTGGTTAAGGCGTCAGACACACAATCAGTATAACATGGGTTCGAGCCTCGTCCGGACCATTAATTAATTTTATAAAATGGGTCTTAAAATATTATTTAGAAGTGATCTTATATAATTGTGTATAAATAAATGATCGGCTCTCGTTAAAACCATGGATGCCATGAGATAATTAATATGAGAGCGGCTTCGAAGGGACATTAGAGCCATATATGGTTATAAGTGAAAACTTCATCTAAATTCCTGGATGGGATGAAAGGACTCCACCAAATAAAAATAACAATAACAATATATATATATATATATATATATATATATATATATATATATACTGTATACATGAATGCGTATACGCATATATGAATATCTAAATGTATTGATATATATAAAGGCATATTATATATTTAAATATATATTCATTTATAATATTGTACATATATTTGAATATATGAGAGAGAATATGTGTAATCGTATATGTACGATTGTATTATTTATATAACCAAAAATGTATTCGCATATATACATACTCATATATATATATATATATATATATATATATATATATATATATATATATATAACTTTAGTAAATGTGATATTATTTGTAATTATATCAGTTTATCAATGTTAATATTAAATAATAAAATCATAATTGGTATCTATAGATATCTATGATTATCGATTATAATCAATAATACATATTATATTGAAATATAATTGATATAATATAATAAGTAGTAAATCATAATATAAATTTTAATATAATGAAATTAATATTATCTAAAATTAGTGAGATCGGAAACTATTTTTAGCTCATCGATATGGTATCTAATATATATATATATATACATATATATATATATATATATATATATATATATATATATATATATATATATATATATATATATATCTAGCGAGGCAGTAATGATGTTCTTTGTAAGTTTATAATAATATAATTGTGAAAGAGAGAATATTTAGATAGTATACATTGTAACATCTATATATATATATATATATATATATATATATATATATATATATATATATAGATGTTACAATGTATTTCATTTGAAGTAATTATAATATGAATTAATTCATTAATTCATTAATGTGTGTATTAATAATAGATATATAATTTATAAAATATAGTATTATTTATATGGTATTAATATTATAAACCATATGTTTGGTAAATAGTTTATGTATACAATTATATGTTTATGATTATATGATATTATTTATAATACATAATTTATAATAATTATATACATATTTGTCAATAAATAATGAATGTTATCTCATTCCTAATTTCCATTATATCTTCATTATTATATTATTTTATATATAAATTATTCTACATATAGGTTGTGTATATTTTCACTGTTGCATTAATTTCTTAAGTCGGTTGATAGAAAATAATTATAAAATGTAACATATATGTTACATTTTTCACTATAGCCTCTAGAAACACATACGCATGAATATTTACATTATTCAGCATAGTATACGTTATATAGAATAATTAAAGTTACGATCTATATATATTAATATATATAATTATATATAATTTATTTAATGCATTTTATTGTTAACTTTTTTCATTGTCATTTCTATTTATTTATTGTATCTAAATTAATGTAGTTAAATTATAATATTTATATATTGCACATTTTGTTAACAACATTTTTGTTTATTCATATAAATTATTGTTGTATTTATTTATCGACATTTTCACTTAATATTTATTTTATATTGTATACAAAATTTTTCAAATCTATTCACTAATACAAAACATATATATAATTAATTATTAAAGTTTATATTTTTAAATTATATTTTAATATTATTAATTTCTCTAGATCCTGCATACTATACAATATATATAGACATAAATAATTCATCGTAAAATTATTAATTTATATATTATTATATATTCTAATTTATACCTAACGCCGTTAAATATACAGACACACATTATAACACATAGTTCAATGAACAGTTTTATTTGATATTTACTATTCTAAAGGCTAAAATTAAAAATTAATAAAATCAATAATACAATTAAAATTCGCCATACAATTCAATATCTTATTATGCAATACTTTTTGATTCATTTGATTTTACAGTTTGATTTCTATAGAAATCGATATGTTTGTTATAAATATACTTGACATGTATCATATATATTAACATTACATTGATATGCATATTAATGTATTTATTATAAATATAATTTTATTAATGTAAATTGTTCACCGAATACTTATACACTGTAATACCATCGTAGGTGTATACATATTATATATATAATCACTTGTCTATTAAGTATTCCATTATAGTATATATATATATATATATATATATATATATATATATTGATAATAATCAATATTAGTAATCGATAATGATATCATTTAATAATTATATTTCCGTATTAAATATATTAACAAATATATTAATTATCATATTTTGTTAATTACTACAACACTATAGTGTTGTAGTATACTACTACTACTACTACTACTACTACTACTACTACTACTACTACTACTACTACTACTACTACTACTACTACTACTACTACTACTACTACTACTACTACTACTACTACTACTACTACTACTACTACTACTACTACTACTACTACTACTACTACTACTACTACTACTACTACTACTACTACTACTACTACTACTACTACTACTACTACTACTACTACTACTACTACTACTACTACTACTACTACTACTACTACTACTACTACTACTACTACTACTACTACTACTACTACTACTACTACTACTACTACTACTACTACTACTACTACTACTACTACTACTACTACTACTACTACTACTACTACTACTACTACTACTACTACTACTACTACTACTACTACTACTACTACTACTACTACTACTACTACTACTACTACTACTACTACTACTACTACTACTACTACTACTACTACTACTACTACTACTACTACTACTACTACTACTACTACTACTACTACTACTACTACTACTACTACTACTACTACTACTACTACTACTACTACTACTACTACTACTACTACTACTACTACTACTACTACTACTACTACTACTACTACTACTACTACTACTACTACTACTACTACTACTACTACTACTACTACTACTACTACTACTACTACTACTACTACTACTACTACTACTACTACTACTACTACTACTACTACTACTACTACTACTACTACTACTACTACTACTACTACTACTACTACTACTACTACTACTACTACTACTACTACTACTACTACTACTACTACTACTACTACTACTACTACTACTACTACTACTACTACTACTACTACTACTACTACTACTACTACTACTACTACTACTACTACTACTACTACTACTACTACTACTACTACTACTACTACTACTACTACTACTACTACTACTACTACTACTACTACTACTACTACTACTACTACTACTACTACTACTACTACTACTACTACTACTACTACTACTACTACTACTACTACTACTACTACTACTACTACTACTACTACTACTACTACTACTACTACTACTACTACTACTACTACTACTACTACTACTACTACTACTACTACTACTACTACTACTACTACTACTACTACTACTACTACTACTACTACTACTACTACTACTACTACTACTACTACTACTACTACTACTACTACTACTACTACTACTACTACTACTACTACTACTACTACTACTACTACTACTACTACTACTACTACTACTACTACTACTACTACTACTACTACTACTACTACTACTACTACTACTACTACTACTACTACTACTACTACTACTACTACTACTACTACTACTACTACTACTACTACTACTACTACTACTACTACTACTACTACTACTACTACTACTACTACTACTACTACTACTACTACTACTACTACTACTACTACTACTACTACTACTACTACTACTACTACTACTACTACTACTACTACTACTACTACTACTACTACTACTACTACTACTACTACTACTACTACTACTACTACTACTACTACTACTACTACTACTACTACTACTACTACTACTACTACTACTACTACTACTACTACTACTACTACTACTACTACTACTACTACTACTACTACTACTACTACTACTACTACTACTACTACTACTACTACTACTACTACTACTACTACTACTACTACTACTACTACTACTACTACTACTACTACTACTACTACTACTACTACTACTACTACTACTACTACTACTACTACTACTACTACTACTACTACTACTACTACTACTACTACTACTACTACTACTACTACTACTACTACTACTACTACTACTACTACTACTACTACTACTACTACTACTACTACTACTACTACTACTACTACTACTACTACTACTACTACTACTACTACTACTACTACTACTACTACTACTACTACTACTACTACTACTACTACTACTACTACTACTACTACTACTACTACTACTACTACTACTACTACTACTACTACTACTACTACTACTACTACTACTACTACTACTACTACTACTACTACTACTACTACTACTACTACTACTACTACTACTACTACTACTACTACTACTACTACTACTACTACTACTACTACTACTACTACTACTACTACTACTACTACTACTACTACTACTACTACTACTACTACTACTACTACTACTACTACTACTACTACTACTACTACTACTACTACTACTACTACTACTACTACTACTACTACTACTACTACTACTACTACTACTACTACTACTACTACTACTACTACTACTACTACTACTACTACTACTACTACTACTACTACTACTACTACTACTACTACTACTACTACTACTACTACTACTACTACTACTACTACTACTACTACTACTACTACTACTACTACTACTACTACTACTACTACTACTACTACTACTACTACTACTACTACTACTACTACTACTACTACTACTACTACTACTACTACTACTACTACTACTACTACTACTACTACTACTACTACTACTACTACTACTACTACTACTACTACTACTACTACTACTACTACTACTACTACTACTACTACTACTACTACTACTACTACTACTACTACTACTACTACTACTACTACTACTACTACTACTACTACTACTACTACTACTACTACTACTACTACTACTACTACTACTACTACTACTACTACTACTA